>JAQBSW010015173.1:0-10279 GCA_029291075.1 Eudiplozoon nipponicum | reverse complement strand
TTAAAAGAGATATCAGGGTGAACCACTTTATATTAAATTTAAAAATTAAAAAAAAATTTTAAAATACAAACAGTCGTCATTTTCTATTCATATTTCTTTTATTTTTATCGTATTTAAAATATATTTACTTAAATGTCTTTTAGAATTTGTGCGAATTGGAGGGATCGACATAATGCATTTATATGGACGTAGGTGCTAACAATTTTGTTCCAATGTTGAAAACGTCTGATCACAACATGTCTGGCACATTGAAATTAAAATCAACCTATTATTAAAACAAGTAAAGATTTGTTACATTTGTTGTCTTCTACAGTTGAACGAATAACAAAAGTTCATCGGTTTGTAGGTAAACTGATTTGTTTTTCCTACACGTACCGTCTTGGTTAGCAGGTTATACTACTGGATTACGAAATAATTATACACCAAGAATCAGACGCTATGGATGAAAAATTATCTGGAAAATTAGAGCGCAAATGAGTAGATTATCTGGCGGAAAAAACTACAGAATTACAACCGAAATTAAACAATTGTACCGTCCAATTGTCTCACATTACATGACAAAATCTATATTGGGTGTAGAGCTTGGTATTCTCTCCTAATGTTGAGTCGCCAGTAAGCATGGAACGTATGTGTTAATAAGGTTGTACCTTTCATTTATGTTGACATTGATTGATGTTTATAGCCCTATTTGATATAATTTGTTACCAGGTCTGCATCGATTATTAAACATTTAAACCACGTATTTTGGTGGTATATAATAACTATATCCGATACGAGTCATATGATAATTATAAAGACAGGAGACCATTCGATGGGATTTCGCACAATTTTGCATTTGTGTTAAGTCCATTAGCGCTGCTAATGATTCATATAACGCAGTCAGTGCTGTTATCTCCAACGTTCTAAGCTCATGCATATTCCGATAAGGGACCAGCAGTGTATATCACTTCATGGGGCTAATTTTAAAAATACGAATTACTAAGTGGTTTATCAAAGGTTTGCAGCTAGAAACAAATTTTTGTGCTCATTACAGAAGTCAAAAAAGAAGCGAAATAATTTGTCAACGTAAAGAGAGCAAAATTAGTTAAGTTAGCGTGATAGCTAAATTTTCTACTTTAAGCATAATCCACTGTTAAAATATGGAAATCAAAATGTCTGTAGCTATGTAGCCCAATTCGAAGTCTTACGCGCCATTAAACGAATCATACTTGACAAGTTGTCGAATATATTTGAACGTTAATCTTTAATTTTAATCCATGTCAATAGCGTGAAAAACGTTTAAAGGAACAGATATTTATCTACCGATATTTTTCACATTTTCCATATGACTGTCCAGTAATGGATGAGATTTACAACCGTCTTTTTATGATGAAGTCTATAAAAACGTAACAGTAATAAATATGATGACGTTGCACATAGAACATCAAACTAATAATTGCTCATTTTCCGTTTTATGAGATGGAGTTTAGACAATTCGACTGTTTTTCTATAAAATCGTAACTGTGATAGACAATGTCAATTATTTGGCTTTATTCAAATGAATATAATCTTTTCCACAACTTTCTATTCCAGAATGCTTGGAAAAAATTGAGGCTGGTTTGATTGAAAGCTCAATTTAAAATAAATGTAAAAGACTGGCGTTTGGAAATTTATCGAAATCACGTAACGAAACGCAATTATATGAATATGAAAGTTATGAGTTTTAAGTATTAATCAAGTCAGCAGAGTTGATTAATTGAACATATACAATAAGAATAACATTTTAAATAGTGTATGAAAACACGCGAACGTATGAAAGGCATTGAACTATTAGATCCATAAAATAAGACTTTTATTGAAGTTCAATGAGATCATCTGAAAGGATAATATATGGTCAGTATGAACAAAATAACGCGGAGTTTATGTTTCCTCACGGAAAACTCGAATTGATTGAATTGGGCTAATTTTTGCAGACTTGCATAAAATCACAAGCGCAAAATTTACAATTCAAGGAATGTTTTAAAATGAGCGTAATTAGCAATGGTTATGAACCATAATAAAAGAACATTATATATATATATATATATATATATATATATATATATATATATATAGTGTTGGTCACAGGTAGCAGGACTTTTGCACTGTAATGACGTTTTTTAAAATTGTCAGTGGGAATTAGATTCGTAATTGATACACATGATGATCAACCTGCAAGAAAAAGCTGATCAGTAAAGTGTAAATTCGTATAGTGCTGAAAATTTCGTACATCACGCAGGTTACGTAGCGTAGTAAATGTGTTGCATGACTCTGAATCAAATGCTTCTTGTTCTGATTACGAGGCGTAGTAATGTTGGCTAGTACGGAAGAATAATAAGGACGAATTTAACCGGTCTGGAACATGAGCTACATTAGATATTTTAGTTAAAAATTATTTCAAATTTTACAAACAAACACACACATGTATATATATAATTAATTTTATTTGGTGATTAAAAAAATATACGTATAGAAAAACGATATTTATTCAAAGATTATGCATTTATTTTAATGGATACAATAACGTGTACATACATATGCAAATAGTAAAAGCTGCAATTAATTGTTTTAGATGCTATATATTTTCTGCAAGGCTCCAAATATGATACCACAAACAAACTGATAACTATAATTATTTAAATTATAATTATAATTATAACGTTAGCTTTGTTACATATTATGGTTGGTCTAATATTTACTTTGGGCATACTTTGAGTCAGCCAGAAACAATTTAGTAATTTTTTACTGTCCGGACAACACCTAATTGTTTAATTGAATAACTTCTATGCAAGTAACATTACGTAATAAAAGTGTATAGAAAATGTTCAGATTGAATTCCATTCAGTTACAAACTCTCTGAGACCCATATGGGTTAGGCCAGTATATCGGCTTTTGGAAATAGTGGGCATTCATCTCAGTTAGTCGGTTTTACGTTGTTCTCTGAGGCTGACCATGGACGGTCGAAACGTGTCTGTACAAGTCAACGACATTTTCTTTGCTGTCTTTACAATTGGTTAAAAATAGTGTTGATGTTTATTTGAAGCCAACATACTTGTTAGAAGCCAAATGGTTCATAAGTGATAAAAATCAGTAAAATGTAAATTTAAATTCATTGCTGCTTTGTAGAATCTTTTGAAATTATGTGGCGAGAAAGCCTGAATGTCCAAATGTATCAACTAGCGACTAGGAAGTAAATCAAATGGTTATCTAGGAACACCGCAACTAAATATTACGATGCCCCATTTGCATCTGTGATGATGTTAAAATTTTTATAGACTTAATTTTAATGCCTGTTGAACATTTATGCTGAAATCACGAAGAAATTAAATTATATTATTTATTTAATAAACTCGTGATAGAAGTGAGTTATTAACGAGACACACATAATCAAGAAATCCATGGATTACAGTGAATACTCAGAAAGCTATCTTTCAAAGAGAAATGACTAACGCTGGTGAAGCTACATGTACCCATTTCAGACGATTTATAAAATTAATGCATGAAGAAATGTGTGCAGAAGTGCGTGAAAAACTTCAAAGAAATGCACATAATAATCCGAAAGTAGGATTTACTACCTGAGATTGTTTGTAATTAATTATGTGCATTTCCCACGTCACATTCGTGTCGCTTTTGAGATTAATTGCCATTAAAATATCTGCACGACATCAAAATTTAAGAAAAAGCTTTCGACCAGATTAACTACACGCTTCTTTCTTTCATGCTGAGAAAATATTGCAGCTGACTTTTTCAATCTAGTGAGGTCCTGGTATTTAGCATACTCCTAATCATTATTGAATCAGTTAAATAAAAAAATTCAGATCTGCAATGGCACTGCTTGCGTAAATTAATTTGCTAAACAGCAATAATACATTGGAATGCTTTAATCATTTGTTCAAGTCTGCAAAATTGAGATAAACTCCAATTGAATTCGTTAAAGCATATGCATGACTTAGAAGAACTATCTTCATTCAAAACGTATGACGCGTATCGGTATCTCTTGGCTATGATAGGAGCACAACGGCGAACTAAAGACGGAGGATCTAACCACAAGGCATATATACTATTTCGAAAATTCAAATGCGGCTCTAGGCCTTAGTAGTATTACATAAATTTACTTGAGTGTAGCTTTAGTAGCTCAATTTATTTATGGTCACAAATATTAATTGTTATAGCTTTCAACACTTTTATATATATAATTTTCTTACGATAAGATTGGCAACTTAGAAGTTCATTTAATGAATTAAAACTTTCGTTCAGTGTTATGTTTCTACTGCTTGAACTTTCGAAACACATTGCAGCACTTTTATGGAAATGCGGATTAATAACATTTGATTGGTGGTAATCCTGAATAATACAGCGTCTTACAGTTGAAATCTGGAAACGCATATCAGTTTTGATGTAATAGATAGAGAAATTGTCGTTAAATATGTGAAAAGTTCACTGAGTGATGAAACCTAAATGCTAATGTAAATGTGAAACATAGATGGAACTTGGTTCGATTTATGGAAATTATATTAAATGCAACATTGAAGCCACTGATTTTAAAATGAACTCCAACCCATGATTTGAATAAACGTTATTATAACGTAACAATCCTCAGGTACGCATACTTACCTATTTTGAGCGTACTTTTGCCATCCATGCCATGAAAGTAAGAATTGAGGATCAAACTGAAATTTGCATCTTTTTGAAATAAATCAAAGATTACTATTCACGTTTACTGAATGTAACCTTGTAAGAGCATTAATTAGGAAATGAGATTTGACGTCGTCAGCTAATTTGCCAGTGAGCACTAAAAATGAGTCAGAAGGTGTAAATCATGTCAGCGTGTGTTATTAATGGTAATTTTGAATTTTATGCAACTAGTTTCAATTACAATTTGATCTTTTTTCAAATCCGCAGACCACATTAGATTAATGGGTACCAGCAACCATGTAATCAACGACTACATAAATAATTAATTTAATGTATGATTTCAAAAGATTTGGTAGAGTGGAATCATACAACGGTCGAAGGAATATATTTGTTTATTTACAATAAATGATAAATATGAATGTATGGCTTCTAAAAGAATTATTTTTAAACAAAACTGCCATTGTCGTTAGATATTGTTTGTGGCAGAGAACTAATATATATGTAATTATGTATTAGGTGTTGCGAACCTAATAAAAAATTAGTTCAGATGTGACCAGAAAGATAAACCAAAGACAGGATGAACGGAAAGTATAATCTCATGCACATACGTTTCGTGCTTACTGGCGACTCATCAGTAGAAGCCGGTATTACGCCCTTTAAACACTATATATTTGGGTGAGGAATGTGGGATAATAGGAAGGTAAAATCTCCTGCAGTAGTGAAGCTAACATCATATTAAGACTCGACAATGCGACTTCAAAACTAATTAACTCTTTATAATATATATACCGAGTCTGCAAATGATACTAACATTATGGCTATTGTTTCAGTAATCGATACCAAGATTATAGTACCGAAAATGAACATGGTACTAAAACTATGTTTGCCGAGTCAGTACATGGTACCAACATGATGGAAATCAATTTATGCTATAGTTCACCAAAATTGAGAATTACAAGTATATCTGAACACCTGTTATTCCAGTAAATCCATACACTGTGAACTTGATCGATATCAGTTATCACATTTCTTGCTGAGCATGACATCATTCAATCCAATGTATAACAGTTAAGTACTGTTTTTGGCGGAGATCTTATGTATATGCAATTATGTATTAGGTGTTGTGAATCTAGTAACAAATTAGTTCAGTTGTGACCAAAAGGATAAACCAAAGACAACATGAACGAAAGTATAATCTCACGTACATGTTTTGCGTGCTTAATGGTAACTAATCAGTTGGAGCCGGTATTACGCCTTTTAACCACTATATAGTTGGTTGAGGAATGTGGGATAATAGGACGGTATAATCACCCAGACGAATGTGTAAACCTGCAGTAGCGAAGCTAACATCATATAAAGTCTCGACAATGTGACTTCAACGCTAACTCAATATATAAAATGTATATACCTTGTCTGTAAAGGATACGAACATTATGGCTATCGTGTCAGTACCCGGTACCAACATTATAGTACCGGAAGGGTACATGGTATTAACAGTATGATTGCCGAGTTTGTACATGATACCAATATTATGTCCACCTATATTGGAAGGTTGTCTTAAAGGTGGCTATTGCCACAACCAACATGATAGATTTCATGATAGATTTTGGTCAACTATAGCATACTTTGAAATCTATCATGTTGGTACCATTTACAAACTCGGAAATCATAGTGTTAGTACCATATACCTTTTCGGTACTATAATGTTCGTATCGGGTACTGATACAATAGCCATAGTGTTCGGACCCTGTACAAACTCGGTATATACATTATATAAAGTGAGTTAGTTTTGATGGAGCAATGTGGAGACTTTATATGATGTTAGCTTCTCTAATGCAGGTTTATAAATTCGTCTAGGAGATTGTACCGTCCTATTTTCCCACATTCATCACCCAAATATACAGTGGGTAAAGGGTGCAATACCGGCTCCTATTGATGAGTCGCCAGTAAGCACGAAACGAATATGCACGAGATTATATTTTCCGTTCATGCTACCTTTGGTTTATCCTTCTGATCATAATTGAACTAATTATTTCTATGTTCGCAACACGTAATACATAATTGCCATAGTAATGTTTGAAAGAAAAGCCAAAAGTTTTAATATCATTTCTTATATATTGTGAATTTGCTTTCTGAATTCATATCGTCTTCGTATTTTAACAGTAATTTGAATAGCTTTTATTTGAGTGACTGGTTCGATCGTGATGAAAACACCAGTTCCATTATATACATACATTTGTCAATATAAACTTAGTATTGTATAATGTGGAAAAAGAAATTCATGCAGTAGACCGGTTTCGTCATTATTAGGAACTCTTCACGTACTATCAAGAATTTCGCGCGGACAGGACTCGAATCTGGACGCGTTTGATTCGAAATTTGTTGCACTAATCAGTGAGCTACCCTGCAGCATTTCGCCGAAAGTCAATTCATTTAAAGCGAACTCAAAGCTGATTATTGACAGCAAAATGCACACACTCTGTACTAGGAAAGCGCAATGCATAGCTTGACATAAAACGTCAGTTTATGACAGAAATATTTACACGTATTTAATAAAAATACATTTGTTTTTCCCGTTAGTGGAAGTTTTGCAAATTGTGTATATAAATTTTAGAATAGTTACCTTGGCATTGATTGTAATAAATTAAACTTAGATTAAGATTACAAAAATAAATTCCAATATCAAACTTTAATGGTGTATATATTAACCTGAAAATAATACGTGACCAAAAACATTGAAAAAATAGGATCAAGTTTATAAAATGTTTAACTAAAGCGTTTATCACTTTCAAATGTGTGACTGAATTAAATACTACTGTTAAAGGGATAATGACATACAATGTAGAATTTTACGGAGTTTTAGCTAAAATCCGACGTAAAATGTTGCTTTAAATAATAAAAATTGAGACACTGAATTAATCATATTACCTGACCTTCTTCTTGACAAACACGGGCTGAATTCCAGTTGTTTTGCTTCTTCAACATATTTCAGCATCACTTGGCAGATATTTTCTTCAGTTCACATCTAACGAGGATGAAACCGGTCAAATAAAATGTATGCGAGTATATTAAAGGCGAGAGTCGTTTGTCTGAATTATATTTTATATATTCCTCGTTAGACAAGTTATCTTCGTGCTCTAATTATGACCATAGGAAGTCGAAATGTGTCAGTACATGATGATAGTACTGATGATTGTTCAATTGTTCTACAACTTTTATTTAAATCAAATTTGCGAGCTTGAATTATACATCAATGTCATTGTATTTAACCAGTCGTCTAACAACATAACAAAACTACCGCCTGTCGCAACGCAATGATCATCATCAGAGTATGGCGGCAAACTGACTAGCGAGGATCAAACCGCATTGCATATATATGGAAAGCAAATTAATATGCGGCTCTCACCTATAGTAGTCTTGGAAACATTGTACGAGACTGGAAATGTCCGCCGCACAATTTCTATACAGTCACGAACATTATATGTTTTTGTAGCTTTCGCCACACACATATATATAGTCAATACAATTAAACAATAATTGATTGCGCGTGTGGTGGTAACAATTCTTTAAATCAAGTCTGCGAGCTTGAAGTAATTGTATTGTCTATATATAGATGTGTGTGGCGAAAGCTACAAACAGCTAATGTTCGTGACTGCATAGAAATTGTGCCGCCGTCATTTCCAGTCACGTGTAATGTATGCAAGACCACTAGAGATGATAGCCCCATATCTAATTTTGATTTTCATATATATGCAATGCGGTTTGATCCTCGCTAGTCAGTTTGCCGTCGTACCCTGATGATGATCATGGAAGGACGAAACGCGTCAGTGCGTTGCAACTAGCTGTAGTTTTGTTATGTTGTTCGACGACTAGTTAAATACAATGGGATTGGTGTTGTACAACTGGTTGGAATCGTTGTTTATTTCAAGAATGCAAATTTGATTTAAGTAGAATAAGAGAAAGTTTATTTTGTTTCGCATTCTCAGATATCGACAACTATAGATGTTTTTGATTTCGAAAGGACAAAAACAAAAGAGGCAAAGCGGAGAATAAATTCAAAATTTGAGATTGTCTAATCATTTTCGTGCCTCACTTCAGTTTATACTCAATTCTCGAACATGCACTTTCTACATGCAAAAATAGACTGCATTTTGTTTATCCACAGGGCATCAGAAATTACTTAATAAGTGCTGTTATTATATTTAGTAAAGGCAGTAACCGTTAAACATACTTCCGTGGCTTCATTTATATGTTGCATAATTTCAAACGTTTATTCACCATTTGATTTCATACTGGCGTTAAAATTGCGATGTTCGCTCACTCTAGTTATTAATCTGCTGGTCGAGCGGTCTGTGTAATTTGATTGACGTCTTAAAAATTTATATTGATAAAGACTACTTGAAGTCCGCATAAACGATGCTTTTTACTTGCTACTGAGGGCAATTTTGCGAGCTTACATAACATGCGTTGTTTAGTTGCATAGAATTGACTAGTAAATAACGAATCTAATTTCTTCTTGGCTATTAGGTAAGCAGCGCCTTCTTAAGTAGAATGGGTAAGCAAATTGCCTCGTTTTTGGTTCGAAATTCATCTGTTCCTTTTAAATTGCTCTAATTTTGCCTTCCAAATATATGTGCTAGTCAGTTTCCCGTGGTACACTGATCAAGTTAAAGGAAGGTCGAAATGCGTCAGTGCGTTGCGACTGGCGGTAGTTTCGTTATGTTGTTCGACGACTGGTTAAATAAAATAGGAATGGTGTTTAAACCTGTAACAGTGAAGCTAACATAATCTGAAGTCAACGACAATACGACTTCAATGCTAACTCACACTATATAATATATATACCGAGTCTGTAAAGGATAATAACACTATGGCCATTGTGTGAGTAACTGATACCTTTTTTGAAATCGATGAGTACCGGATACTAACACTATGGTTTCCGAGTCGGTACATGATACCAACCTGATGGATATAAATTTATGCTAAAGTTCACCCAAATTGAGAATTACAACAATTTCCGAACACCTGTTACTCCAGTTAAACCATACACTCTGGCCTTCATCGATATCAGTTATCACATTTCGCGGTAAGCATGACATCATTCAATTCAATATATTACAGTTAAATACTGTTTGTTGCGAAGAACTAATATATATGCAAGTATGTATTAGGCTTTGCGAACCTAGTAACAAATTAGTTCAGTTGTGACCAGAAGGATAAACCAAAGGCAGCATGAACGGAAAGTATAATCTCATGCACATTCGTTTCGTGCTTACTGGCGACTCATCAGTAGGAGCCGGTATTACGCCCTTTAACCACTATATATTTGGTAGAAGAATGTGGAATAATAGGACGGTACAATCTCCTAGACGAATGTGTAAACCTGTAATAGTGAAGCTAACATAATCTGAAGTCAACGACAATACGACTTCAATGCTAACTCACACTATATAATATATATACCGAGTCTGTAAAGGATACTAACACTATGGCCATTGTGTTAGTAACTGATACCTTTTTTGAAATCGATGAGTACCGGATACTAACACTATGGTTTCCGAGTCGGTACATGATACCAACCTGATGGATATAAATTTATGCAAAAGTTCACCCAAATTGAGAATTA
>JAQBSW010015172.1:0-10279 GCA_029291075.1 Eudiplozoon nipponicum | reverse complement strand
TTGTTACTAGGTTCGCAACACCTAAAACATCTTTTTATTTGTTTAAATTGAAACGGTACTATAAACCTTATAATTTAATCTGTTGTGATTTGCTTCAACGGTATAAACGTGAATCATTAGGTGAATATATCAACCATAAAAACAAAAAGGCTACCCCGACACGCGTTACATGAAGCGGACCCACTAAGTCGATATTTAAAACTTGATTTCGTGCTGTGGAATTGAAAGCAATATTTGTGAATTTTGTCTGTCTTTTGTTTGTACTTATTTTGCATAAATAGATTATTTTATAGGGTAAACGCATTACAAAATACAGACACTGCTGTGTTTTTGTAGCTACCTGGCTACTTGGCATGTGGCATCAGTGTTCTGTTTTGTGGAGACTGATAAAAGGCGATACAAGAACAAGAGACATTCTGATATCAGCTCGATGGTTAATATTCAGATCTTAGTCCACGTGTTCTTGAATGACCCGATGTGCTCGTTTCATTCAACAACTTGTTGCGGCCAATGCACTAGTGCTGTGGATCTATAATGACGAGTATATGTCCACCGATGATTAAATATATAAGCTTTCGTAGGGTCTAATATGAAATGCATTTTCCGTGACGGTATAATTCTGCTTCACTTTCGTAAGAGTGCAACAAATATATTGTACCGAGCGTCCTTCAGCTTGTAATACTGCTCCGCTGTGTATGCCTGGGGTGTGGGTCCTAATCTGCCAACTTCCGCGAAATCTCAAAAAAAACTTACCTTTAGCAATTTATGTTTAAAGTGACAAAAGCTACTTGGGTCTCCTCTGGCCATCGAAACTGAATCGTAGCACTATTTCGTTTAGACAATAGTTGTAGAATGATCACCATTTCCACGAATTATGTTCTGCGGAAATGCATTATGCTAAGACAGCGGCGCAATTTCTCATTAGTGGTAGACATCCGATAATCCTCGATAGAATTACGTTCAAATCTAATACCATACGTCCAATTGCTGCAATTTGATGGCCCGGAAACTGAACTTGTCGACCTATATGTACATTTTCATGAATAAAATTTAATCGCCATTCTACGAATTTGTACAGCCTCCTCTGCACCAAGCAAAAACATTGACATTGCCAACGAACGATGCAGTACAGGATAAATCTGACGCAAAGTAGGCTGACTCCTTTTGGAGGATAAGCCGGCTCCATGTGACATTTCATGGAGTTTCTTGGGAATTTGGTACAAGTGGTGTCCCCTCACCACTCGGCTTTTTGATCGAGGACGCACCTCTAGCCTTTGCACATCCAAGCGCAGTCTGCAAGGCAGCAGTAAGTTGTATGGTTGCCGGTGGCTGCTGAGAGCTCATTCGCCATTCGGAAGTACGGGGTACTGTCCAGGAGTCCATGTAATCCTGTGGCTGTTGAACCCTTTTGTGGCGGGGAACACACGCCGAGTCATGGTGCCGTCGTCGGGCTCATGTGGTATTTTATAGGAGATCCGATTGCCGGTCGGAAATCCACCACGCCCTGGTGACACCACCGAAGAATATCCGAGTGAATTTAAAATGACCATTTGATACCTATATCGCTACTTTCCAGCAGTTTTAGAATCGGATACCAATGTGAGAAAATCCTACTTTAGATTAAGCACGGCAAACCACCTTCAACCAACTAGCTGAAGGAGCAGACCACGCATAGTATACATTAGGATACGGGTTTAAGTAGCAAAATTCGTAACGTAAACTATAAAAGCTAGCAACACAATTGTGGATGGCTTGAGTAGATGCCGCAGGTTTCTTTAAAAAAGCACAGTATACATTTGGAGGTTCATAACGGTCGTTCAACTCTACTGATTGACGTAGACCCGGGAAATTCGGTGTAAACTGGAGGCTGGAATATGGCGTTGAACAAGATTCAATTTTTTTCAACATTTAGTACACAACCTCAATGAACCTACATCATATTGGCGCATACCGAGTGTATGAAGCGTGGACCCCTCATCGACGAGAGGTTTATACAATTACTCTTACAATCAATGGCCCCAATCTATTTCCTAATGAAGTCGAAGCCAAACAGGGGCGTATGAGTGTTTTCCACAACAAAGAACTTGGGATAGATATCATCGTTTATTAATGAGTTAGTACAGCATTCATCCGCAACCATCAGTAGTCTGGCATAAATTTAATCTACTAGGTCGTAGCTTGTTTAATTCACAATAATTTGACGATATCGAAATATTACCTCCAGTGTCGAGATGTCTAATCACAGGCTTTCCGTTGAAGAGTTCTAAAAATATAACTTTAATAGAGATCCTATAGTGTCTGAATGTTCTCCAGACATTTTTTCCTCTCGGACCATCTGATACTGAGCAGACAGTAGGTGTGATGTGGATCCTCTTCTACAAAGCGATAATTCTGAACTACTGCATGTCATGGATTCTGGACAGCACACAACCTATAAATGTTCGTGAGGTGGTGAACTCCGTTGCCACCTTGAATCGGTCGTACTCTGGAAGAACTATAAGCGATGTAATGGTCACATATGCTGGCTTTTTTAGCATATTGAGACGGTTTCCTAGACACATGCTACCACCGTCCATTACAAAACCGCTGTGTATAACGCAACGAACTACAAGAATGTCGCATCTGCAAGCTGTTGATATAGGACTTCTACGTGGTGCCTGTGACCCTGGTGTGATTACCATTATTGCTGAAGATGCAGCATGGACTTTTTATTTCAGGCCTCTCATGCGTGCCCGGCAGAGCACTATATATGGCAGTGTCCAACGGGAAAAAATGGTGGATTTATGTGATTGGAAGTCAGGCGAAAGATCACTGAGCTTGGACAACCATCGCTTAATGCATTTCATGGTATATAGACCAAGTTTACCGGCAGTATGTTTATTCTGTATAATTCAAAAAACATTTTTAGAGGTCTAGTATGCAAATAATCCCACACTCGTCGTTTAAATTCTACATACCGGAGGTCAAATGACGCTTCCAAATCGACTTCCATCGAATAATGCACTATAGTTCCTTGACGGCTAGGCGTACAGTTAGTGCTTATGAGAGAAATTGTGCCTGAAACTGGACCACAACTATGGCCTATCAAAATCCATTGGGTCAAACATATGCTTAAATTTCGACGAAGGCTTTACAGAACTGATTGATTCTAATGTAAATACTGGCAAAGGTTGGTGTACTGCCACCTATACTCAGTCGCCATGATTATGTTCGCTCATGTGAATTTGGTTCATTATGCAGATTCCCTCAGAATAAACAAGAATTCCTTTCTGCCTCAGTTGGATTAAGTTATTTTTCTATCCTGCTAACATACAAATCAGCTACTCCAAACCAGCATTAGAAAGCATAACTTGACAGTCCTTTATTAAATGAAATTAATCACAGGAGCTTGCTCGTATCAAGCTAGCTTCCTTACTAACACCAATTTACATAGTAATTGTTATTTAACATAAGATAACTTGTGCATAGAAGCACCAATTTGTTACCAAGAAAGTACATAAAACACAGTTTAAAACTGATCATTTTATTTTTGCTAGAACTCCACTCGAATGTAATACCTGACACTATATGTAGTCATTTTTTTCTGAAACAGCAGCTGTTTAAAATTAATATAATTACGGTTGCGAACTTGATATAAACACCAGACCCGCTCCTTTACAGTATAATCTAAGAAAATCTAGGAAAGTCTGCTTTTGAATCTGGTGCTCCAACCACTAAGCCACCCTGCCGCACAATACGCACAATTTTCAGTTATATACTAACTAATGTTTCTTGGTTAGTCTTTCCTTTAGGTAGAGCTTATATAGCATCCGTTTAGCCCTAAAGTTCCAACTAGCCATTCCCAATCTGTCATTATAGAACAGATACCACGTTACATGGGGAAGTGGTATTAAAATGAACATTTATATAATTAAACGAATATTGGTTGCGCGGGCGGTGATAAAAATTGCTATAATCAAGGTTGCGATCTTTATGTAAACACCTGACCCATTAAGTACATATATTTGTCAGTATAAACTAAGAATTGTATAGTTGAGAAAAAGCAATTCATCGAGTAGACCGGTTTCGTTCTTATTGGGATTTCATCACGTAATGGCCCGCGCATACAATGTTCGTTTATTTATATAAATGTTTATTTCAATACCACTTACACATGTACTGAGGTGCTTCTTAAATAATGTGAGATTTGGGATGGTTAGTCGCAAGTTTGGGCCTAAATGGATGCCATATGAGCTCCACCTAATGCAAAAATAGACTAGCCAAGTTACATTAGTTATATAAAACTGAAAATTGTGTGTAGTGTAGTGTGTGGCAGGATGGCTCACTGGTTAGAGCACCAGATTCCGAAGCAGACGTGTCCAGGTTAGAGCCCAGTCCGCAGAAAATTCTGGCCAGTACGTGATGAGTTCCTAATAATGAAGAAACCGGTCTACTGGATGAATTCACTTTTCTACACTATACAATTCTTATTATATACTGACAAACAAATGTACTTAATGGGTCAGGTTTTTCTATCGAAATCGCAACCTTAATTCTAGTAATTGTTATCACCACCCGTGCAAACAATGGTCGTTTTTATTATACAGATGTTTAAAATGATCTTTGGTGAAATCTAGACCTGCTTCAAACACATGGTGCTGAGATCCATTCCTGCTTTAGTACATACTAAACATAATGCGGGATTATTTGATTTCAGAAGGTGATTGACTATATTTAAAGTTGATTGTAATAGCGCTTTAATGGGAATAGGCCTAGGAGATGGTGCTTGCAGCTTGTTTTGCCTAACTTAGTAAAATCATTAGCGGACTTTGTGTGCAGTTATGCTTCCTAATTCTATGTAGACTGTAAGCACATAACACTGCGCCAAGCGGATGGCGTCTTTTATTCATGCTTATTTTGGTCCATCCTCTTGACACTTTTACTGGTAACGATGTACAGTGTGCTTGATAGAAGATTCCTCCTTCAAGCCTAGTGTAAGCTGTACTTCAGCGAAATGTTAAATAAAAAAGTGTTGTGGTTCAGTAAATATCATTTTGCAGCAATCAAACTCTGTGAGCGCCCCAATTGACGCAGCATATATATGACAGCAGAAATTACACTGTGCAAATAGGTTATATGTACGTATTGCAGTTAATTCCTCGTTAACTGGTTTTCCCTAATGCTCAGATCGTGGCCAAAGCAGGCAAAAACGCATAAAAATTTATAGCTACCAATAGCATGGCCGTTGAGTGCCAAAGATTTCTCTAAAGTAATTACCCTTGATTTAGTATATTAGGTGCTATCCTCTCTATTAATGATTGAGTACTGAACATCGTAATAAAAGTAGATTTATTCAAACAAAAAGCAACACAACGAAAATGTTTTACCCTTTATATCCAAGACGCATTATATTTACTTACCTGTTACGCTTGCTAACATTAAATTTGAAATTGTTAGGCATATCTGGCCCATGATAAGTAAACCAGACCAAAATAATTGTGTCTATTAGTGGTAAATAAATATTAATGAAATCGAATAATTTATAGAGCGCTTCATACCATCTTGTTATTATTTAATAACGGGCAATTAATTTGCAAATATTACATACTTCACTACATATATATTTGCGTTTGAATTCTTTTCGATACTTTAAAGACAATCTAGTTGCTTCTTTTGTTATTCATGCAACTATCCAAAGGGAATGTAGACAGTCACGGTGTCCACCCTCCAACTATTCTTAAAAATCGCTGGTAGCCTAAAATATTGCACCATAGACTCCGAAAGTAAGGAATGTACATGATACCGCAAAAGCGATTATATAAGAAGAAAGCATACGAATAACAATGCCCACCTGAAACACAGTGATAAGTGACTGATAGAAGCTGTCGAAATTCGAGCGTGGTTTGTCTTCTGTCTCAAAATTGAATCGCCCACCAAATAGCTGCATTCCAAGCAAGGCGAAGATGACAATGAAAAGAAACAGCAACACTAACAGACTCACAATTGACTTCATTGACGCCACCAGACTACCAACCAAATTGCGCAAACTGCTCCAATAACTATAAATTGGTAGACAATAAAGCACAGCTCGGTTTAACAAATTTCATTCTAACATAACCAGGCACAATTAAAACAATGCATAGATTGTATACATAAAGTAGGATCTCTGTTTATCGCAAAATGGTCTAAACGAAGGCCTTTATTGGTAAGGCAGGATTAGGCAAACCTTTTCACTGAACAGTTTGACACTAAATTTCTGCAGTGTTCGCTTATCTATGACGTTATCTTGACCGATATCGCAAAAAATTATTCAATCATACGACTTACTGTTTCCAAAATTGCCTGGTTATAAGGATATATAAACGATGCATTCAAATAATATTACAAACAAAAAATCGGTGTTTCTTAGGTAGATGTGACGATGATAACTAATCAAAGGTGGTCATATAAAAATGGTCGGCTTCTAAAGTTTGCACTTGATTGATGCGTTCTTACTTTGAGAACACGTCTGTTGACGAAGCTGATTAATCTGTTGCCGCGATTATTAGCCATCATCCATGAGTGTGACATTGCGGAGAACTGACAATGGGTTTCACATGAAGACGATGGATTTCGTCATCACAAAAATGACGGGCCATTTCAATCCACATAAATGGCAGCGGGGAATGCTGCAAATTTAACGCGATTTTAAATTGCATCTAATGAACTTTTTTTAAATCTATAATATCAGAAAACGGGTTCACCATTCTCTGTTCAACTTGCAATGAATTTGCTTTCGAAACAGAACAATTAGACTTTTAATATTAATATTATATAAAACCAAAAAAACGATAGATAAATTTAATCTAACAAGGGTTATTGGTATAAACTCAATTACATTTATGAAATCTTAAATCGTCTAAAATTTAACATTTACGTCGAAATGCAGAAATGTTAAACTTTTATTTAAACCGTTTTATTATCACCTGTTGTAGGAAAAAATTATTAATGGAACATTAAATTGTGAAGCTTTTTTAGCCTAAAGTTATCTCAATAGCATACAAATTGTTATTCAGACAGAAGATGTGTGAAAAATGTATGTCAGAGTTCAAATTATATTTGGATGGAATATTTACAAAGGATTGATACAATGGATAAATCGTCCAACACAACAACGTTTCATAAAGCCATTTGTTATAAATGGCCGACGTAGATTATTTCGAAATAACTGCAAGAAAGGCAACAAACATTTGAAGAATCACTGTTTAAATAACTGCACACGAAATCTTGGGTTCAACATTGAAGCGAGTAAATAGTTCACATTCTGCCATAGGCTATACTGATGGAACTTCATATCATATTTTTATAGTCATTAACATAACTGCTTAACAAATGTCCTAATTCTCATTGGGAGGATCGGCTTTGCTTCGGTTTTTAGGTATTCAAAGTATTTTTAGGCAAAATTAGGCATGTGAGACTACTCGCATGGATAATACCAGTACACGTTTGTGGGTACTTTATTAAATGCCTTTAAGTTAAACAAATTTGGTCTCCGTTCTCAAGTCGTGGAAGCATGGAAATAAGGAAATTTTCGCTTCCGTTGATTAGGCGCAGATAGTTATGTCTGGCTTTTTTTAATACATTAAAATATATTGATTTGGTACTACGACCTAACTCAGCAAACATAGTGTCGGTACCATGTACGGACTCGGCAACAATTGTGTCGATACCATGTACTAAATTGTCAACCAGTTTGCTGGTACCCTAAACAGGCTCCGTATATATTATATAGTGTTTATATAAAGTTAAATTCATTACTGCTTTAATATACATTCACATAGGAGTTTGTACCATCTACCTGTCCAACATTTATTTACCAAATGTATATTTGGTGTAGGGCGTAGTACCCGCCCCTACCGATGAGTCACCAGTAAGCACGAATCCAATTTACGCATGAGATTATACTTCTTTTGATGCTAACTTTTGTATATCCTTCTGGTCCTATTCGAAGTAATTGGTTAATAGGTGTGCAACTTCTACTAGACAGTTAAATATGACTTGAAGTATGATTCTCGTAAGATATTTTGCTTTCGTACATTTATGGTGACCACGAGAGGTAGAAACGTGTCAGAACCTCCGACTAGCAGTAACTTTGCTGTGTTTTACAACTTGGTAGAAATTTGGATCAGATCCATACATCTGATTTAAAGAATTGTTATTTATATTCTAGCAATCAATGGTTGCTTAAGTATTAGAAATATAAAGGAGATTATAGAACAGTGGCTTCGATCAGAAACGCCATTTAAGGGTGGAACTTTATAGAAAACCTAATCAGTAACGCATTCATTATTTTTCAAATAAAATTGTGGATTTCATGTCCAAAAATTGCTAATGTAACCTCGTCTCTATACCTATTTTATCAAAAAAAGCATTAAATCAATCATTGAAGTTTGAAAAATGGTTCTCAACATGAGCTATGTTCCAGCTATTTAATTGAGGCAACATAAATATAGAATTTAACACGTGTAAATCAAAGTAAACCAGCCTAAAACACATCCCCTACCGTGTGACTTTGAAAACACGGAGTAAACGAGCGCATCGCAACACCGACACGCCTAACGGTGGCATGACCTTCGTGCGAATCAGAACAATTTCCAAGATACTGCAGATAACAACAAAGAAGTCGAATCGGTTGAACATGAAATCGAAGTAACAGCGAACACCTAAACTGTACATTTTGATCAGCATTTCCATTGAAAAGAGCACAACAAATATGATGTTTGCAATGTCTGAATGAAAAGAAAGAATGGAAGGGAAAAATAAAAAAGGCATGGTAATCATTTATTTGAAACACGACGTATTAGGCCAAAATTTTATTATCGATTTCTATTCTAACATTAAAGGAAGTCGAGGATAAGTTTTTGTTTATAAATATCGCTATGCGCAACGCGAAATTTTTTTAAAAATTCTAAGGAAAGAGACTTGTATAGGAAGAAAATAATGTAAAGGTAATTATACCAGAACAGCAAAGGTTATTACGAAAGGTCCCAGAATGGACTAATGCAATATTATCGTAAAACCATGACGCCTTTACGGAACCACTTGAAGACGGCAACAAAGACGTCTTTGAATATGCCCTTAAAAAATTCTTTGCGCTACTAAAAAGGGCAGCACAGCAAGTTTTATTCCTTACTTTCCCCACAGTTATTTCGTGCCAGAATGGAAATGATAGTAGCCCTCGCCATACCACGTTTTCTTTTTAGCAATAATTTTATTGCTTAAGTATAAGCAAGATTCTAGATAGATCTGGCGACAATACGAACTAGGAATTGCAAATTCACGCGGGGTTTGTCTATGATTGAGGATCTAAGAGTAAATTCGCGGCATTTTTCACAAATTTAATATTGCTCTTTTCAGAAGACAAAAGCCAAGGGGATTAATATTTCATTATTAATGAAAACTAATCCCTAGTATAAAAAGAACGCAAGAAACTGAGATTTGAAAGGCGAAAAAGAATACATGTCTTCATTTTAGAACATTCGCTATCTTTTAGGTCAGTGGATATCACTGAAAATGGTTTTTCTATCATTTACATGATGGAAAAATTGTACAACTAATAAGCGAAACTACCTTAAATCTGATAGAAAAGCAATACTCATTTTGAAATATCTGGGCAGGGGGAAAGTTTCACAGTCAGCCTATACTAAACCGAATTACCACAGCCAGTCATTTAAAGCTATAAACTATGGTCTACTAATTTTACGGCGCTTGATGTTTAGCATTGTCAAAGGATGTGAAGACTCAATTTAATGTCCATTTTTTTACTCCTCCGGCCGAATGACTTAGACAAGATCTCCTACGTATCAAGATAGGACATTTTGCAATCATTCCTGTGGACGATTATCAGAGTAATTTAAAATTTTCAAATATTGCCAAAATGATGGTATAATCCTGGTTTCTGGATCAGAGACACAAATAAATATCCCAAAAATATGAATCTATCTACGCGAATACACAAATATCAAAATCCAAAACTATTTCCATAATGCTTATTACTGCTTTAATCGCCTGCGTACCCACAAAGATATAATAATCTAAAATAACTTCTGATTAGAAGCTCAATCTAGCGCACAGTTCTATCTTCGGATTTTACCTTGGAACTCATCAAGCCAGTCCGGTTGCCTGTAGTGCTCTGAAGTGAGCACTCCCGTGTTCAAAAAGACAAGCACGATGACAATCCAGTAAAACGTCTGCGATTTAACAAGCCTGCGACATGTACGTCTGCATCGACGATTCCACTTGCGTGATCGACGTCTAGGAG
>JAQBSW010015171.1:0-10282 GCA_029291075.1 Eudiplozoon nipponicum | reverse complement strand
GATATTGCATGAGATTATACTTTCCTTTCATGCTGTCTTTAGTTTATCCTTCTGGTCACAACTGAACTAATTTGTTACTAGGTGCGCAACGCCTAATACATACTTGAATCAATATTTAGTAAACAGAGAACGCATGTGTACATGTGGTTGCGCATTTTATTAATGCATATTTGTTATATCCTTCTTTTCGTAAATAGCTTTACGTGTTAATTTGTATGCTGAGTCTAATACGTAAATGCTTATATGCTAATTATTCACAAACAAGAAGATAACAATAATTAAAAAGAAAATTTCGTAGACAAACACGCCAAGTTCAACATTAACTCAAACTTTAACTTATCAACGATTTTCTTTAGTGGGTTGTCGATTAGCACTCTCAGTTCCGCAATTATCCGATTGATTCTCATTTCCAAGTACGCGCTGAGTTCGGCTTCATGATGACTAGGTACTGATTCGTCCCATGAATCCAAAGGCTTCCACACCATCCATACTAACCACTGGAAATGAAGTTTGATCTAATTTAGGTTGTATTACGTTTAAGTGCCTCATTTCCGGTATCATTCTTAAGAAATGTAATAAAAATCAGTACACTAATCACCAGACCAGATTTAAGCTTAAATATGGTCATTGCGGAACTATGAGACCTTATTGACAACCTAAGAAAGAAAATGATGGATACATTAAATATGATGATTGCACTACGTAACCAAGTGCATCAACTATAATGTCAGACTGTGCTTTCAGAAATGGCATGAATTGAAGAAACAGAAGTAAACACACTTTTAGTAATGAAAAAATCTTGTAACGGAAACATTCACATAAAACCGTCTTTTTCAAATTGTGCCTATTTTGTAGAATAAATACAATTGAGTTCAATCGATGTTAGCACTGTATTGCGTTTGAAAATAAAGGACCATGTGCTTTAAGCGTACATGCCCGCACACAAAACCTCTATATTGTTGTGTAGGGTCTTCGAAAAGCGGAAACAACGGAGGGGAAACTTCGTAAAGGTTTTTTCCGAACTTTGTCTAAATCCCTCTCATTTTGTCCTAGTTCATATCAAATGACGTATTATCTAAATAAAGAATTTGACTTAATAATGTATCAGATTATTCTTTGCCATTTTCAATAATGCGTATTATGCCGCCTTAACTAGCTGCCGTTCTGACGTGATTACTATTCTTTAAAGAATATCAATTGATTCCCAACTTATATTAGTCATACATTCTTGTTTTCAAAGAAATATCATGTATGGATTTATGTATTATATATGTCGTAACTATTAACAAGTTAGCTCAATTAGAACCACAGAGGTATGCCAAAATTAGCACGTAAGAAGCGCAATCTCGTGTACACACGTATTTGTGTCTACTTGTGACTAATTAGAAGAAGCCGGTAGGATGCTTCAAGAAATTTCAAATTTGGCTAAGAAATGTGGGCCAGTTTTGCGGCATAATCCATTAAAAGTGCGAGTATTAAAACAGTAGTGGAGTAAATTGCCAATAAAGGCCTTAGCAAAGCGACTTCAAAGCCAGTTCATTAAATATTTTATACCAAACGCAAAAAGAATACGAAGTATTCTTTATTTACGTAGGCTTCATTACATTAAAATTGATAATATCATTCATCACAGCCGCCAGGTACTCCAGGAAAGCGCTGTATTTTGCATTCACTGGCATAATGTACTGAATTTTTATGGTCATCATGACTTCATTCACAAAAACATTGATGTTGCGGAGACCAATTTGTTATGCACCTACTTATTGGGTATGGTGTATCTATTAAGTACGAGCCGAATGTGTTCATTAGATAAGACAATTTGGTCATTCTGACCTTGACAAATACCTCTGATCCTAGTTGAGTTAACTTATTCATGGGTATCCGCGGCTTTCCCGCTTTCAGCTAATCCTAATGATTTCTCGTTAAAACACGGCATTATTGAAAATATTGTAAATTGCTAATCAGAAAACAATAACATAATAATTTGTCATAGGTGTATATAGAATTTATTTAAATTAAGAAATGCACCTCTTGCATAACATCTTAGAAACTCGTTCAACAGTATACTAAACATCTTCATCTTGATTTATTTATTGAATAAGCTTTTGTTTTGTGTAAGATCTAAGCAGGTAATTTATGAGGCATTCTGCTGCTTTATTTTAGATTTTCAACATGAATAATTCTTGCATCATTCATAGTAGTTGCTTCCGAAATATCGGACACTTATTAGATTTAACTTATTTCAGATTATTTTTGTGTTATATTTTTAGACAACATAAACTGTTGTGTATTAGTTATTTCGCACCTAATAAAACATTTTTTTCAAATATGACCAGAAGGATAGCATGAACGGAAATTATAATCTCGTGCACATTCGTTTCGAGCTTACTGGCGACAAATCAGTAGTAGCTGGCATTATGCCCTTTGCCCACTTTATATTTGGGTAAGTGATGTGTAGAAAACGGACGGTGCAATCTTCTATACAAATTTGTAAACCTGCAATAGTGAAGCTAACTTCATATAAAGATATTAACAATACGAATGCAAAGCCAACTCACTATATATATATATATATATATATATATATATATATATATTATATATATATACAAAATATGTAAAGGATACCAAAATTATGACTATTGTGCCAGTACCCGATCCCAATATTATGGTACCCAAAATGTACACAGTTACCAACACTATGGTTGCCGAGTCGGTACATGGAAACAACACGATGGATTTCCATGTATGCTAAATTTCACAAAAATTGAGAAATACAACTATTTATGAACACCTGTTACTCCAGCAAACCCATACAATCTAGCCTTGATCGATATCGGTTATCAAATTTCGCGGTAATCATGATATCATTCTATTAAATATATAACAGTTGGATACCGTTTGGGGCGCAAAACCAATATATAGACAATCTTTTATTGGCTGTTGCCCATCTAGTAAAAATTATTTCAAATAGGACCAGAAGGATTAACTAAAGAAAGCATGAGCAGAAGGTTAATCTCGTGCACATTCATTTCAGTAGAAGCCGGTATTACGACATTTACCAACTTTATATTTGGGTGATGAATCGCCAGTAAGCATGAAACGAATGCGTACGATATTATGCTTTCCATTTATGCTTTTTTGGTTTATCCTTCTGGTCATATTTGAACAAATTTGTTAATAGATGTATTCTAAGTGAATATCCAGATAATTTTTATCAACAGTGCCAAAAATTCAAAACAGGTTTTATTATATCATTAGATTTATACTTATCTATGAAATATCGTGTGCAATCGCCAATAATAAGAGCATTACGTCCACCATCCAACTCAGACACAATGTCTTAACTAAGACGTATTTAAATTTCAATTGGCAGTAGCCGCTAAAATGAAAACGTTTGGAAGACTGATCTACAAAATGTGCCATCTGTTCGTCGTTTGAGCAACGCACCAAAAAACCTATAGTATCATCCACTTCATTTTCAATTGCAAATCTAAATTTCACATGCTATTCATTGGATTTATCTAAATCTTCCGTGCAAAGATCTCCAAAAGAAACTTTTCTCTGCACCTTGTCTGTCACCGGTTTATAACAGATTTTTCCTTGGAAGTGGGGATTGTATAACAGTTAAATACTGTTTTTTGCGAAGAAAAAAAAATATATGCAATCGTTTATTAGGTGTTGCGCACCTAGTTACAAATTAATTCAATTGGGACCAGAAGGATAAAACAAAGTTATCATGAATGGAAGGAATAATTTCATTAGCACATTTGTTTCGTGCTTACTGTCTACTCATCAGTAAGAGCCGATATTTCGCCCTATATCCACTGTTTTTTGGGTGGTTAATGTGGGAAAATTGATAGGTAAAATTTCCTATATGAATGTGTATTCAAGCTGTAGTGGAGCTAACTTCATACAAAGTCTTCGATATTGCGACTTCAAAGCCAACTTACTATATATTAAATATAGCGAGCCTGTAATGAGTTCCAACACTATGTTGTTTGAGCCGGTACCTAATACAAGCACTATGGTTTTCGAATAAATACACGGTAAAATCTCTATGGTTGGCGAGTCGGTACATGGTACCATCATCATTTCATTGCAAGATATGCTACATTGCACTAAAATTAAGAATTACAAATACTTTTGAACACCTGTTACTCCAGCAAATCCATACCCTCTGGCCTAGATTGATATCAGTTATCACTCCATTTTATTTAACTAGTCGTCGAACAACCTAACAAAACTACCGCCGAGAGGGTTAGAGGTGAGAGCCGCATATCTAAATTAGATTTCCATATATATTCAATGCGTTCTGATCTTCGATAGTCAGTTTTCCGTCGTACTATGATGATGATGATCATGGAAGGTCGAAACGCGTCAGTGCGTTGCGGCTGGCGGCAGTTTTGTTTTGTTGTTCGACGACTGGTTAAATACAATGGGATTTATGTTTACGTCGAGCTCGCAAACTTGATTTAGAGAATTGTTACCACCACCCGCACGATCAATTATTGTAAAAAAGTATAGTGCTTTCCTTTTTAAGCATCAATACTAAAATTTTAACGATGGAGCATTGGGGTCTACTTTAAATTATCTGGAGATTGTCGTGCGCAGGAAGATGTTCACATCATCTGTCTTCAATTTCATTCCTGGATATATTTGTTTCCTGTGCGGTTAATTTATGTACTCCTTGTCACGCAACGTATTTCGCTTAAAGCATATGGAGTCTACTTCTCTGATGTTCGGTAAATCAATATTTAACCATACTACTCGAGTCCGTAATCCGAGTCAATCCTAACAGTTATCAAGGAAAGTGCACATTTTTGGAAATTAAAGCAAACAAAATTTATTGTCAAATATACTTTGTTTGTTTAAACAGTGCTAAAACGTTGACAAAATATGTTATAAACTAAACAGTGTCATCATTTGAAAAAATTATATTTAAAAAAGTTTTTAATGGGCGACTGAACACACAAGCTGTTTCAAAGAGGCTTCCGGCAAAATACAGTTGTTAAATTTACACGAGCATGAAATTGGCATATTTCTAGATTCGTATGTAAGTGTGTTTATTTTGAAACATTGCGAGGTGTTAGTTTACATGTGCATGCATACACGATTTCGCTTTGTATGTAGGCTTTTTTTTCGAACCTGACGAATTTGTAATGCAGGTGTCTTTTAGTAAATTTACAACAGTGACCCCGAGGGCGAGATACGTCCAGCTCGTTTGTATTTTGACATCCTTTATTTGATACTTTAGTAAACCGTGTTAACAGTATTCATCTGGTAAAAGATTAAGCCGTTTAACAATTTAGTTTCAATCTTTCCATTTTCTTGCGTTTTAAACGGTAAGTATCTAAACAAAACATCAGATGTTGTCCGGTTTCGATTTCTCATAATAGAATAAATTACAAAAACTATCACTACTACCAATAGTAATACTAATAAGAAATAACTATTTAAAATAGTATCGATACGTATTGTGAAGAGGAAATTGTGAATTTCATTTACTTTAATTTACCAGTAATCTTCTGCAAAAACACGTCTTGTGCAAATAATTTTGCTATTTTCTAATATTTAAAATTTGGTATTAGTATCTATACTAAAAATGGTCGACATTATCATTGTGGACACTGATCTTCAATCGATGCGTTGAAAAGTAATCTTACCCTTTCTCAATAAAAATATTACCACCACGAATAGAAGCACGTTAGTTAATAATTTTAAAATGTGTGTAAAGGAGCGTTAAAATCTTTCATTGGTATTTCATTTCAGAAAGCGATGCTATATAAAGAAATAACATGCTGAAAGTATCATTTAGCCAAAATTAGCAGAAAGTGACCGTATTTATTTACTTATTTATTATTTTAAATGCGTAAACTATATATATGTATGTATATGTATAGATAGATGAATTGCCTTTTCTACACTAAACAATTCTTAGTTTATACTGATATATGTAAGTAATTAATGAGTCAGGTGCTTATATCAAGATCGCAACCTTGATTATAATAATTGTTATTACCGCCCGCGCAACCAATGTTCGTATAATTATTTGTCAGTATAAACAAAGCATTGCTTAGTGTTGAATAAGCAATTCATCCAGTAGACCGGCCGTGTCCCTATTGGAAACTCATGATGTACTGTCGAGAATTCGCCACGGACAGAGCTTGAACCTTTCCACGTCAGCTTTGTAATCTCGTGTTCTAACCATTGAGCGGCGGGGTGGCTCAGTGGTTAGAACACGATATTCAGAAACAGATGTGCCAAGGTTCAAGCTCTGTCCACGGAAAATAATATTTGTAATTTAAATTTAGATTGCCTTAAGTATAGCTAAAACGCAAAAAAGCTGTATTTTATTTTTCCTTCGGTATGGAACTAAAGCAGGGTGAATCGGAGCAATCCCATTCATTTTTTTAATAAATAATAACTTTTAAATTAATTGAAACTTCTTTAATGATTAACGTCTCAGTGGTGAAGTTATAATTTAATTTCTAAATTATTTTTGTGAAACTGTACACACACATTGATAGGTCTGGCATATGTAAAAGGAACCATATATATATATATATATATATATATATATATATATATATATATATATATATATATATATATATATTTATAATGTCAATGCCTTTTAATATTACACAGTATATGTCTAAAAAAAGCACATTAATAACAAAGTGGATAAAGGCCATTTATTTCGTGAATACTAATCATCTCTTATACAATCATACATATTTATACATTTTGGGTTTTCAATTTATTATGCTAGTGGTAACAAATCTGACTCGTTTTTACTTCAGTTTTTTGTTATGGCTGGTTGGTAAGTGTGTGTAAGTTTGTGTTTGTAAGTGTGCGTGTTGGCATGTAAAGATCATTCTCGCAATATTGCGAAGTGATGTCTGAGATCTGGTCATTATTGATTTGATGGTTTAAGAATTAACCATTTGTGCGCATTGTTCACTGTTACACGTACAAGTTCTATATTTCCCAGTGTAGTTGATCGTTTCACCTTGTTGCGCAAATCCGAATTATGCACATGGTTACAGCGCCAGTGTGGATTGCAGTGTTTAACGCTAATATTGTTTGGTACTTCTGTCACCGTATGCGCCTCTGCTATTTCCACTTCAATTTGTTGCCAATCCAATTGTATACCGAAATATTTGAATCCACTGTCATCATGATTTTTCTAAATATTTCGACCTCCGGGTACGGAGATCTTTTTCAATGGCAAACACATCACACACTTAGTTGACAATTAATATGTCAAGTGGAAATATTAATTTAAACTGCCTCATTTATACTTGTTTTTAGATCTCTTAAGCATAACGTTTTTTTATAAAAAATGTTAGGAAAGTGTATGTTAAATTGGTTTGTGTATATGTCTACATGTATACACTCTTCGCAATGAGATTACAGTGATTTAATGACAATTACTGACAACTCACTAGATAAGCGTACGTCATGCCTGTGTGGATGTGTTCTCGTTTGTTTTGGATTGAGGAGTAATCAGTTAATGCACGTGTACACTCATCCCAGTGAAATTACAGCGATTTGGCAACATCTGACAATTCACTGGATAGGCGTGTTTGTGCAAGATACTATGAATAGAGTAAATAATTAGTAGGTAGCAAAATTAAATTAGAAACGGATAAAGTGTTTCAATAGGGCAGAAAGTTAAATTAAACGGTACGTAAAATAAATTAAAAATTGCCTGATAAAGAAGATACTAGTAATAGTGCAAAGAAAATTTGGCTTTTTTTTAAAAACAATAAATAAAATAAAAATAAATCTTGTCATCATGTATAGATAAATGTTTGTTAAAGGCGCTACACTAACAATAGAACGTAAGATAATAGATAAATAAGATAACAAGTAATCAAGGATGAAATATAAGACAATCAGATAATAAATTATAAGATATTGAATTACTCACCTTCCACCTCTATAAGTTAACATCAATCCAGTGTTCTTATTCTTTTTCTTGAGCGAGTTTCTGGTTCAGATTCGTGCAATCTTCGTTTCCTACCATTACTTAATGCTGTATTCCAAATAGGACCTAGTGATTTTTCTACGACTGTTTCATTCCTGATATCATTTCTTGATTTCATTTCTATGGAATCTCTAATTAATCTAGTCGTTCTGCTACGGCCACAAATTGATATACGTCTACACCCATCCCAATTAATTGAGTGTCCTGTCACTACTGTATGGCGTGCAAGATCCGATCTATTAACATGGCCATACTTGCATGCGGTTTTATGTTCCCCTCTTCTTACCCTAATTGGACGCATGGTTTCACCTACATACATCAAGTTACAGTCGTTACATGGAATTTCATATACTCCTGATGTGTCTAATTGTTCTACTTTCTGCTTTTGGTTGGGCAGTTTAATACCTAGGGTAACGGTCTGTTTTAAAATAGTACGTATATTGTATTTGGATGCTATCATTTTTTTTTCTACTTAGTTTAGAATCAGGTATTAACATCACCCTCCGATCATCTTTTGTTTTATTTGATTTCAAGTACTTCCAGTCATGATTAAATGTATTTATAACGCTCAGTATAGTGGCTTCAATTAACTTTAGAGGATACCCATTAGCACTGAATATTTCTCGCAGTCTACCTAATTCAATCTCCTTACGCTTTTTATCTGTTAATCTTAAGCTTCTTATTATCATCGATTTTAAGATACCGATTTTCATTCTATATGGGTGATTTTGATTGAAATTAAGAAGGATACCTGAGTAAGTATCCTTCCTATAGACATCCCGTTCTAGTTTCGTCCCATTTCTAATTAACTTGACATCCAGAAATGGTAATTCACCACATGATTCATTATCAATAGTAAATTTCAGCTCGCTCACCTGATTTGCCATATTTAAGAAATTTATCAGTTGATCTTCCCCGTGATTCCAAATAACTAATATATCATCCAAATATCTTACATACAGTTTAGGATTAAGGGGCGTTATATCTAAGAGGGTCTTCTCATTGTAATGCATCAAGATATTAGCTATCGGAACTGACAGTGGTTGTCCCATTGGAACACCTCTAATCTGTCTATAAAATTCATTCATAAATTTAAAATAAGTGGAGGACATACATAAGTCCATCATTTCCATGACATGTCTCATCGTCATTTTACTTCCTTCTAATATTACTAGATGATCAATCAGGACACACTGAAAACAAACTAGTGCTTTTGGTACTGATATATTGGTGTACATTGACTCCACATCTAAACTCGCCAATCTTTCGTTTTAATGTAGCTCACATTTATCGACAATCTCAACCAAATGGTATGAATACATCAAAGTATGGTCTAAGAAGTACGAATATTTCTTTATTCTATGGCTTTTAAATTTGGATACTGTTGGTCACAACAATAATTCTCAAAGGGTTTGGTTTATGCATCTTTACTAAACCGGAGCAATCTAGGAGAGCGACTGTATCTTTGTGGTATGAGAGGCAAAGTCACTGTAGGCGCTTGATCTTATTCTCCCTTCAGTAACACATTGATCAATAATTTAGCTTCTGCTTGAAGCTTGTCAGATGGATCGTTATTTATTTTATTGTATATCTCTATATTGTCTAGTTCTTCATACATTTTAGCATTATAGTCAGGTGAACTCATTTGAACCGTCGTCCCTCCTTTGTTTGCTTAGCACCGTATTTGGTACCTAAATAACCTTTAAAAAAATCATGTTGCGCGATAGGAACTAGATAATTTACCTGACTTTCGGATTGCGTACCGAAATGTTTGAATGCATTGTCATCATGATTTTTCCATATATTTCGATATCCATGTACGGATATCTTTTTCAGTGGGACGCGCATCACACACTAATTTGACAATCAATATGTCAAGTGGAAATATTAGTTTAAACTGTCTCATTTATTCTTGTTGTTAGATCTCATAAGCATAACTTGTTTTTTTTATTTAAAATGCTTGGAAAATGAATGTCAAATTGGTTTGTGTAAATGTGTGCATGTATACATTCTTCGCAATGGGATTAGAGTGATTTAATGACAATTACTAGCAACTCATTAGATAAGCGTACGTCATGCCTGTGTGTACTTTTTCTCGTCTGTTTTGGATTAAGAAGTAATACATAAGTGCACGGGTACTCTCGTCCCAGTGAAATTACGGCGATTTACAAAGATCTCAATATTCACTGGATAAGCGTGTTTGTGTGTATTTGCGTGAGCGTTAACTTAAAACTGAGAACTTATCTATTACGACTGTTGGAAAATGCCGAAGTACTAGCGTCAGAT
>JAQBSW010015170.1:0-10284 GCA_029291075.1 Eudiplozoon nipponicum | reverse complement strand
CAAATATTGGAGATGATGATGGGATTCTCGCTCATTTAATACAGAACCAAATTTTATTGGAATTGAAAAATTATTAATTAAATAAATTTTAGAAAAACGTAGTTAGATGTGGCACTTAATGACATGTATTTTGAAATAAATGCAATGTGCATATACAAATTATTAAATATATTCTAAATTTCGAAGTAGTATCACGTAACTGCATTGTGTGCATTCATCTGGAGAGTATTTTGATTGGGTAAAATATGTCCAATGATATAGTTTTCGTGACGTATTTCATTCAATCCCTACTTAAATTATCGTGAAAGTTTATTAATAACATTAATTATTCCATGACTAATATAATTGAACTGCAAATTGTTCCCATTATGTACAACCGAGTGGCAGAGACACTGGATAAAATAAAAGATTTCTACGCGCAGGTGGAAGAAATCAAATTCCAGGAAAGAAGATGGATTGTACGGTTGTCTCGACGAAATCATAAAAGAGCTGAGATATACTATTAAAAAGAATTTACCAAAATCTATAGCTTTGTTAGTGTTTATAAAAATGTACTGTGTAGTAAAATCTATTTTCAATGTTTATATATTCAAAAAGGTACAAAATCAAAGTTATTTATACGTTTACTGGATTATAAATGCTGTATCAAATCCATTTCAGATGTAAGTTGAATCGGGATTTCCTTCCATCTGCTTTACTTTACTTTCTAACGAAATTGAGCTTTTCTTTAAATCAAGTTTGCGAGCTTGAATAAAACTCCAATCCCAATGTATTTAACCAGTCGTTGAAGAGCATAACAAAACTACCGCCAGTTATGTTGTTCGACGACTGGTTAAATACATTGGGATTGATGTTTACTTCAAGCTCGCAAACTTGATTTAAAGAATTATTACCACCACCCGCGCAATCAATTATTATTAAATTTTATTGCCTATACATGAAATTGAGCTTTGTTTATGGCGCATTCACCACGTAAAGTTACGTTCTTATTAGCAGTTAATCTTAAAAAGCCGTATTTAATGCCAAATTCACACATTGTCTGAAGACTCTAGGTCGAAAACAAATGAGCGAAAACTTTGTTAGTGTGTTAAGTGCTGTTTCAACCACGACTCTTTGATATGGGATTTTATATAACATTATTTTGGTATGTTAGTAAGCGTTTCATGACAGTTATCTCACATTAAATCGCAAATAGTTTATATATATTGCTATTAAGATTCCAGAATACACTAATAAAACTAAGCGAATTGTTGTTAAGTTACTAATTCTCTAATAATATAGCTTTAAACTGATAAACTTTGGACAGATACTATCTGAATCGCTGTAACTGCTGTGGATTATAATTGGTGTGGTATATGACATAATGATTCAATCCGTGTAAGTAGACTTTTAATCTCAATGTTATACGCTTCTTACGCATCCGGAGAATAAAATAAACTCGACAACTAATTATCACAAAGCATTTAATTATCTCTAAGAAATCACATTATATACAGGAGCAATAATATATATTTCAAAAACAATGACAAACCTAACCAAGTATATTGCTATAAGCAATACAATTTAACAATAATTGTTTGCGCGTGTGGAGGTTGCAATTCTTTAAATCAAGTTTGCGAGCTTGAAGTAAACACCAATCCAATTGTATTTATCCAGTCGTGGAACACTATAACAAAACTATCGCCACACGCGACGCACTGACGCGTTTCGAACTTTCTTGATCATCATCAGAGTACGACGGCAAACTGACTGTCGAGGATCAAATCGCATTGAATATATATGGAAATCAAATTTAGATATGCGGCTCTCACCTCTAGCAGTCTCGCATACATTGAACTTGACTGGAAATGTCGTCTGCACAATTTCTATGCAGTCACGAACTTTAGCTGTTTGTAGCTTTTGCGCCAGTGCGTTGCGGCTGGTGGTAGTTTTGTTATGTTGTTCGACGACTGATTAAATACAGTGGGATTGGTGTTTACTTCAAGTTCGCAAACTTGATTTAAATAATTGTTACCACCACCCGCGCAATCAATTATTATTATTATTATTAAATTGTATTGCCTTCTATTTAATTGTTTAATTTTTTTGATTTCGCAGCTAAGGTATATGCTGGCCTCATGAGGCAATGGTGCTTCTAGTAAAAATTTCCCAACAATTTGTAGTATATGTCTACTAAAAATAAAAAAAACTGAAATATATAAGAATTAGAATGTAATAGTAATAATTAATCGACGAACTACGAAAATTTCTGCTCGTGCAGGAACAAGAGACGTTTTGGCAGAAGCTTTAGTTAATTTAAACGAGATATTAAAAATCTTTACGAGTTGCACGATCATCCGATAGCCGACTCTACCTCATAGACTATCTTTTATACTGTAGGCTTATTCCCGTATACCCAATCCGATTAGAACGACTACACTAGTCCAAATAAAGAAGGAAAGATCCGGTAAACGCTTAACTACTGTTTGTTGCGTTATGAATAGGATTTAGAGATGAAAAAAAAATTTTCAAAAGCACAAATTAACACATAGCAGAACGTGTTATCGATGCCCGTATAACCTGATTCCAAGGAAGGTCGGTGTTCAGATGCCTTGCTCTAATTCGGCAAAAACGCTCCTAGGCCACACAGCCTACTGTAATTTATGTCTGTAGGTTACGAATAAATAATTGGATTAATCTTTATCGAAGATGTCGAGCACACACACCTGTTGTGGTCTCACAATCCTTTACCTCCACAGCATTAACCGGAGTAGTCTCAATTTAATTCACCAATTTAAATCATAATAGATCCTAACTTGATCCATAATGTAGTGAGCAACGCTTGTTAAACCACCACAAATTGCTGTATTATCCAATAGCCGTCACGTGCCATAGTCTATCTTCTAAATGGACCTTTGCAGGCTTAGCACAATATATAGGAAGTTCGCTATGAAGTCGAATTGTTAGTCTATATATGAAACTGAGACTATCATTGTTTTGAACCATTCAACCATCTATCATGTCTAGATAAAACATAATGCGTCATGGGCGTAAGGCCGCCTTTTTATGATGACTTAACGATAAATACGAAACGCATGTGCCCCTTAAATTAATCCTTTTGTTTATTCAGACTTCGGCATTTTTTATTGGTTCTATTTGAACTGATTTATTACTAGGCACGCAATAATTCATAATTAATTAGATATATGTTAAAAGATGCTGTATTTAATTGATATAGTTGCAGATGAACTAACGAAACGCAATAGGAGGATCATGGACAATTACAATGACATGTGATTATGATAAGTGTTTCTGATTTATTGATCTCCACCCCCCCCCCTTACGAAAATGTGACGGAAACCTCACATACGTCATTCTACACGAAGTGCATAAAACAAACAGTCTAACGCACGTAAATGTTAAATTAATATTCAGTCACTCTAGTCTCACCTAGTTGGATGAACATAACAATTATGGATATGCATACACACACACACGGATACACACACTATCTAGTGTATGGTCAGTCTGAGGTATAAATTATATGGCTGAAGAAATATCGCGCTAGCTTCATTAGTATGTCTTTTAAATTTGTCATAAGGGATCAACTGAAGAAGATGCCCGCCAATGGATGTCGAAATATATTGGAGAAACTGGAATTCAGCCCGTGTTAGTCAAAACGCAGATCAGGTAATTTCAATTAATCCAGTTTCGCAGGTTGTCATTCTTTTAAGGATCCTGGATAAGTTATAAAGTTCTTATCTATATTTTTTCCATCTTTAAGGATCTGATAATGAGAAATTAGTCTATAAAATATAACTGTATTACATTAATAATCAATTAGGACAAAATTTAACGATTAATGCTTGATAAATAAAGTATTATATGCCAGATATTAGTTAAAACCATCGCTAGTCAGAAACATTATAAAGAACATTTAGTTCAGCCATTTAGTACATATTGTTATTTGAATTTGGAACTAAATCGTGCGCTGTTGCATTCATTTATTATGAAGCAGGTTTAGACAACCAAGTTTTAAAAGTGTCGTCGGATTTTAACTAAAACTCAACTCGATTGCAACACCTGGTATTTGATATATAGCCAAGTTTGATAAGGAAGGGGTAATAGGTTAGATGAAATGCATACACAATGCAACAACAAACAGGAATTGAGAAAAAAGAAACATGTTGCGCGACAGGAAATAGATAATTTACCTGATTTTCGGATTGCGTACCGAAATGTTTGAATCCACTGTCATCATGATTTTCCAGATATTTCGATTTCCGGGTACGGAAATCTTTTTCAATGGCAAACACATCACCCACTAAGTTGACAATCAGTATGTCAAGTGGAAATATTAGTTTAAACTGCCTCATTTATACTTGTTGTTAGATATCTTAAACATAACGTTTATTTAAAAAATGCTAGGAAAATGTATGTTAAATTGGTTTGTGTATATGTCAGGCATGACGTACGCTTATCTAGTGATCTGTCAGTAATTTTCATTAAATCACTGTAATTTCATTGCGAAGAGTGTATACATGCAGACATATACACAAACAAATTTAGCATACACCTTCCTAGCGTTTTTTAAATAAACGTTATGTTTAAGATATCTAACAACAAGTATAAATGAGGCAGTTTAAACTAATATTTCCACTTGACGTACTGCTTGTCAACTTAGTGGGTGATGGGTTTGCCATTGAAAAAGATTTCCGAACCCGGAAATCGAAATATCTGGAAAAATCATGATGACAGTGGATTCAAACATTTCGATACGCAATCCGAAAATCAGGTAAAGGAATTGAGAAACACACATTCTGAAGTACGAACTTGTTTTGTATATTTACTGAAGGTTAATGGATGTTGCAACAGCTTCGACTGTGCGTAATACCTTCAACTTGGCTCTGAATCACACCTAACGAGGATTCAATATTGCGTGTAAAAACGCGATTTCTAGTGATATTATTAACATCGTACGTCATATAAAAACAAACAAACTCAATTGGTAAAATTTTGAATACTGTAAATCTTCAGGTTCTCCAATTACTGGCCTTGACTAATGGGTTCTCATTTCTCCCTTCTTTTTTTAAGCCTCCCATCAGTTGCTTGTCTGAAAATGACGTCGGAGCAAGATTTTCCACTTTTTTGTTCCTATGTTTCGAGACCTTATTTCTAGTCTCATTTTCAGGGCTGACAATACGCACAAGGAAAAACAACTTGTGGCAAATGAAGTATCCTTATATAAAACAGATCTATTTATGTTTAATTTAATTCCTAAAGAATTTTTTATTGTCTGCCCAAATATCCGGTCTTCGTGACTAATCTCCAATACTCAAATGTATACGCAAACTTATCTATGTCACCCCTCCCCGCACATAACAATCTATATACACACACACATGTACTCCACTAAAGTGAACTTTCTGGAATAACTATAAGCAAACCTTATGGATTAACATACACGCATATCCATGATGTCTCTATTTTTAATTGCTGTATCGGACGCGTATAAGGATCAACAAAATTTTTGATTTCAATATTGCAGTAATCAGCAAATACCCCAGTTTGCCTAATCCCATCCTGTTTGCAATAGGTTATAGAAAGAGAATGAATGCGGAGCCTACACTAACGAATCCTATCTCAACCAAATACACATTTAAACTCATATCATGTATAAATTTATTTTTCCATTTAAATATCCGTGTCATAACAATGTACATGTATATATATATATATACACACACCAACACCTTATAAAAATATCCATTTATATATACATCTACACGCTACATCTACCAAATTCCCAAGAAACTCCATGAAATGTCACTGGAGCCAGCTTATCCTCAAAGAGTCAGCCGCAGTAAGTAGTAAGTAGTACATCTTATGCATATGTAGATAAGCATATAAGCAGCCATGTGGGTTCTTCCGAACATTTTTTATAAATATCTATATATCCATCATATATACGTGTATACACCATATATAATATAAATATCAAACAAGCAACACTGTTAGTCCCTGAGCGGATAAATTATATCAGTCAAAGCGCATTTGTTAATATTTAAATATCTATTTTTTATGTCTATGTATATATAGGCCTCTCTCTCTCTCTCTCTCTCTCTCTCTCTATATATATATATATATTTATATGTATATATATATATAAGCAATACAATGGGTTCTTCGAACTTCAAGTACCTACAATTCACAATGAGTGTATAGTATACTTACTTTATATATATATATCGTTACATGTTTCACCATTTAAAAAAATATGTATTATTTATACTCACATTTTATATGAATATATAAATATCAAAATATATACATATGCACGTCTACGCACAATACATATATTGTATATCTCAATCCACATAAGCAACCATGTAAGCTCTTCTCACTAAAAATCTATATATTCTTCCACATATATATTACGAATATCTAAATAAGCATTTAAGCAACCATGTGAGTTCACCCCAAATCTAATATTTATATTCATAAACAGTCATATGTCTTTGCATAATAGGTATATAGATATAGATACACATATATGCTAAGTATATTTAAATAAACATAAGCAACAATGTGAGTTTCTCTCGCATCACATATCAATTGTCCCGCACAAGAAAAATGCGGTAAAATCCACAACAAGAAGGACAGCACCGAGCAAAAATATCCAACATTTAAACTCAATTGGTACACGCGCGACCAGACTCTACGACAGGCCCAAAGAACACGAAGTAGTTGAATCGAGAAAAGTGCAGACAATGAGACCAATAATGCCAATGATTAACTATACACATAACGTACAAGTGGCAGAACCAAAAAAAATACTGCAACCAGTACAAATTGAATGTCACACACTAGATTTCACAGTAAAAATTATTCGTTTGCCAGACCGTTTGCAGACTGAGTTGTATAGTATGCATAACAACATGAATATTTCACAGATATGTATAAAACTAATGTTATACTAAAATCCGCTTTGAATGATTGTATTGATAAGAAACCTGTATATATTTAGAATAAAAATATGATAAGGCAATGAATCGCATAAGAGAACGATTGAGTTACGTTTTGGATCTTACATATTTTGCAGCTGGTTTAGTTATGATAGCATCCGCCAGCAACCTTCATTTACATAGTGTGCAAGATAAGATTCGATTACACTCTGCATCTAACTTTATCCATAATTGAAACTTTTCCTGTCGACAAACATATGTAAAAGGATGCAATAGAGGATTGAAGATTGTCGAAGCATGTACCAACCTGGTTGTTGCAGAAAAGGAATAGTGATGCTCATACATCTATTACTAAACATATATTGTCCTGTAAAAAATGTGACATGCTATCAAAATGCTTTTAAACTTCAATTAAAGCTAGGTGTGCCGATATTCTTTCCTATTTGGACTGTTTCAACTGCTCAAGCACAAACAATTCTTTTTTGCACTGGCATTACCGTGAGGTTTTCAAAGCCCCAGGTAATATTTCTTTTAAATACATTTCCCCCAATTTAAACATTTTGGACTAAAAGATATATCTTTGTATATTTTTAACGTAGACCGCTTTTCTATCCATACAACATCTTTTTTGCTTTCTTAAATTCATACATCTAGAAAAATTAGTTAAAAAGATTAAGCGAAAGCGCTACTGTGTTCAAATGTATTTTACAAAATTATTATCGGGTAATAAATGTTTTGTGTATCTAAAGAAAAACTATTTTACATGCTTTGTCAATAAATATGATAAAGTTGTGAAACTTCTTATTTTGTAAATAAAGTAAAATCGCACCATGCCAAGAATAAAACAGAAATTTAGTTCAACGTTAGAAATATATTTACAAGCATCCCCGTTGACAAAAACGACGATTTACTCTGCAAATGCATCAATCGTAAACACCCAGTATTCCCTATATCTAAACATTTTCCTGAATAGGCACACCAAAGATTTTGAAATCACTTTCAATGGCACGTGGTGGGGAGTCCGTTAGGATGGCTACTAGTTAATGTTCCACCTAGAAGTATCAAAACTACATCCACCTGTCAAAAAATACCAAAACTATATAAGGTATGTTGATGACACATTCATAATTATAAATTAAGATGCAAAAGCAAACAGCATACTTAAAGATTTTGATAACTTGGACTATCATAATCAGTTTAATTGTGAGCACGAAAACCCTAAGTCTTGCACTGTATTCCATAGACGTATTTCTATTGAGACAGGATTTTAGTATAAAAAACATGCACCAAAAGCATCAATTAACTGGACAATAGATCTATTATTACATCGATGTATTAATTTATCGAAAGAGAAATTTTATACGCAATTTATTCTGCAGAATAAGGAAAATCTGTTCTTAAGTGTCGCAATGCCAAGAAGTGGCGGTGCTCAAAATAACTTAATTTGAAATATGGTATCCTAAAAGGTTTGTTAAATTAAACACGAACTATAAACAATGAGAAAAGTAACGAAGCCGTGCCTAACCAAAAGACGATATATGTCAGTATAAATTTCAAAAAGGATGCATTATATGAAAAATTTACAGGAATAATTTAAAGAGTAGTAACACCCGGATGTCAAATATAAAACTGACATTTATTTATACTCCAAAACGTTTGTTAAATACAAAAGAAGCGAAATGCAGAGCACTTTCCACTAACACGGAAGAACTATTCCTCATATCTGAGCTCTTTGTTCATAAAAATCACATTTAATACCGGGAGGATATTTAGGCGTTTTGCAAAGCAAACACCAAAAAATGTGACGTACAGCGAAAGCTGATACTTGAAACTTCCTGAATCCTCAGCTAAGTAAACCCACGAAGTTCGTACAATATTTTAAATATGAACTACTGAACCGCTTGTGTGTGTGCATGAATCCGTGCGTGCGTTTCCCGCATTTAATGCGTTGTTATATAATGTATTATGCGATCCCTCTGAATCACTCATGAATTTCAAAATTGACCATTTGACCTACCAGACATGGAAAAAAGAATGTGGTATTTTGAAGCATTGTCGTGTATACCCATTTTATAATAAATAGGTACTTCAATACACAGTTTAGTTCTTAATTAAAATTAAAACTACTAATCAATGATAAAATAAGAGTTTTTACATTGAAGTCTATTAAAGGCTCGCAGGTACAAATCACGTTGTCGTGGTTTTGCAGAATTCGAAATTGTGCTCAGGATCTGGTATGTGGAATATGACGTTTCTGGGATAATGGTCTCACTAGAAAGCTTTTGTGGCAGGTACAGATTCGTTTAATCGAATAACAGTTTCATTATGCCTCTAAAACTTCTACTTATGAAGTGAAATCCAAACAGAAATACAAAAGGATATAAGGTCGATGGTGGCAATTGTCCTTTGATAATCAAACGCATATTTCCATGTTATTATAGACAACAAATCTCTTATTTAAATTAAAGTATACGGCAATACACCCCTGTACGTCAGGTAAATATAATGCTTCCAATACGTCACTTGTGTGAATCGAGATGGTGAAGTAACTCAAGAGCAACTCTTCACTGGCAGTAACAAAAACACATCCGTCTGAATAATTACTTACGCATAATATTTTAATCTATGACTAACTGTTCTTTAATCGTGTGTTCAAAACATGTATCACCGACTTAAATGAATAAATAAAACACTACGAAAGTTGACCTTCTTTGAAATTAAACGAACATTGGTTGCGCGGGTGGTGATAACAATTATTATAATCAAGGTTGCGGTCTTGATATAAACACCTGACCCATTAATTACTTACTTATGTCAGTATAAACTAAGAATTGTATAGTGTAGAAAAGGCAATTCATCCAGTAGACCGGTTTCGTCCTTATGGGGAACTCATCAAGTACTGGCCAGAATTTGCCGCGGACAGGATACGAACCTGGGCACGTCTGCTTCGGAATCTGTTGCTCTAACTACTGAGCTATCCTGCCGCACACTACACTACACACAATTTTCATTTATATACTAACTAATGTAACTTGGTTAGTCAATTTCTCCTTTAGGTGGAGCTCATATGGCATCCAATTAGACCCATAGTTCCAACTAACCATTCCCAATCTGTCATTACTGAACAGACACCACATTACATGGGAAGTGGTATTGAAATGAACATTTATATAATTAAACGAACATTGGTTGCGCGGGTGGTGATAACAATTATTATAATCAAGGTTGCGGTCTTGATATAAACACCTGACCCATTAATTACTTACATATGTCAGTATAAACTAAATTGTATAGTGTAGAAAAGGCAATTCATCCAGTGAACCAGTTTCGTCCTTATTGG
>JAQBSW010015169.1:0-10286 GCA_029291075.1 Eudiplozoon nipponicum | reverse complement strand
AATACAGTCCGTAAATCAATTTTTATTTTTGGACATTTGATGTTATTGCTGGTTTCTTAAAATTAATGTGTAATTTTTGAAAATATTGTAAATTTTTTTTGGAGTTCTTTGTTCATATTGTCGAAGTTTTGGACTTGTCTTGTGGAAGAAAAAAGGGAGTTTTGATCTGAGTTTCTGAATTGCATAAGCGGGACTCTGCGTGGTTCCATCTGATTCTTTGTGGTCAAAACTTGTAATCTTCTTGTCATTTTGTTGTTTTAATTATCAGCGAAAAGGACCACAAATTGCTTTGGGTATTTTAAGGTAATACTTGTTTAAGGTCTCAATCATTCCAGTTCAGTAATTTGTGGACATCAGCGTATCCGGGTAAACACTCAATTAATATAATATATTAATTTAGTAATAGCATGTCTGTTCTATTAAATACTGAGGATACACAGAGCAGTTGGCTTTAGCCGGACTTAAGGATTGTAGCCTAAGAGATAGTTCAGAGGAACTCAAGTGTTCCAAGATAGATGATTATTCCGAATATATGGATTTTCCGGGCCTGGCATCCAAGAGACCCCTTATGGTAGTGACCTAAGGGCCTCTACAACACGTGGCTCCGCGTTCAATTTTGACAAATATAGTTCTCTTTAATGTCCAATAATCTAACTCTATTCGTACACAATATTTCTCTTAACTGTGATTTTAGCAACAATCTCTGTTAGTTTCAAGCAGTTTTAATTGAGATTTCTTGAACTGCAAATTTAATTGTAATTAATAGGGTTTTGTTTAATAAATATACACACCCGCGCGCAATACGCAGGTAACATGCAGTGGATTTTTATACCTCTGTGTTCAAACAATGGATTTATTTACTTTACGTGCATTAACCACATTTTACAAAACCACTAACAGTTCAGTTATGATTCTACTCATCAGGATATCAGGTGTTTCTCATTAACTTTTCCAAAACTCTATAGTTCAATGGATTTATATATTTGAAACACTCAATTCCTAGCAAACAGTGGAATAATTATTCGTGATGTTTTTAAGACTTTTTTACACGATTTTTATCCATCAATTATCAGTGTCAATATTTATTGTTTTTTATCCTCAATTATCAATGACCTTAAACTAAATTGCTAATCAGTCTGGATTTATATCATCTTACCTTCTCAATCATTCATATGAGTTCATCACGATTCAGCCGATTGTATTTTTCATGATTACTTGTGTATAAGGCATTTAATTGTGTTGACCATATATTATTTTGTTACCGTCTAGAGCACAGTCTATTTGGATTAACTGCGAATTGATTCATACATTGCAACATAACATTCAATAAATGTATGATAACATGGATGAGTCTTCTTACTTCACCCTTCGGAAAAAGTCAAGGACTGATCCTGGAACGGGTGGTGATAACAGTCACCATGAATATGTAGGAATGGGACAACTTTACGAAATAGACAGCTACCCCGAAAAATCTATTACGATAACTACAAAACCACCTACAATATAATAGTGCATGATCTGTGAAAACAACAAATCTGTTGCTGCCAATGCTGCTGATAAAATGGCGCACTGCGTCGGGGATGGCGAGGAGTTCTCGACCAAAAGTGTCGAATCTCGTTACTACTGATTAGAGAGTACGCGAGAAGAACCTGATAAGCCTCCGAACTCAGTCGATCTCTTGTTCCAAAGTGGCTCCAACAGCATATTCAGAAGCATCTGTCGTAAGTTAAAATTGTCGTTTAAATTCTGGATGCGTTAGCATTGTGTCGTTTGCTAACGAGTTGATGGCGCGTCGAAGTAATTACTCGACTTCAGATGACCAAGTAATGATGGAATTCCTGCTAAGTCCTTTTCGATTACGCAGGTGCCTGCACAAAGGATAAAGTTGTCTTGAAAGGCCGGGAAGAAACTTGCAATAGTAATTTAGAGTACCCAAAATTTTCTGCAACTCGCAAACCGCCTTCGGTGACTTGATATTCCTGATTGAATTCGCTTTTGACGGAAAACGTTGAATAACTTGTGGCGTGATACGATGCCCAAAGAAGTCCACGGATATAGTTGCAATCTGCGTCTTGTCACAATTGATCTTGAGTTCGTGATTGGATAAGCGTGAGAGGACATTTCGATGTTGCTTGGCATGAGATTCTAAGTGTGGACTGAATACCACTATGTCATCGAGATATGGCATACAGTAAGCGGCGTCTTCGCGAAGTATGTTGTCCAGGAATCTTTGAAATAGCTGAGTAGCACATTTTTGTACAAAAAAATTTACGGATATTCAAAAAGGCCCAATGGAGTGATGACGATATAGTGCACCGTGTTGGAGATTCGTAGCTCTGACTTGTTCACATCGAAAAGCGACTCGTGTTCTCGAAGAGCTGCTGATATCTCTGCTGAATGACGCACTGGAGTTGGCTGAATGATCTGTAACTCCAAACGCTCATAGGCAAGTGTCCAAAAACTTTGCTCAAATCCGGTTTATGGGTCGATGATCTTTTGATTGGCAAAATCAACAATGAGCCGAAATTTAAAAGGGAATCAAGACCTATTATATTATGTGAGACCTTGGCGACAATTTAGTTGTGAGTAAATTCAGGCCGTAACCCTATGTTGAGTGTGCGATACCGGCAGCCATAAGTAGGTATGGGATCGTCAGTAGCTGTTGCGAGTAGAACGCCTAGCAACATTTTGGCCATTGAATCACCCTTGAGAACTGAGACTGCTGCACCTGTGTCTACGATGAATTCTTCGCCAGTTTTGAAATCAAGAAAATGCAAAAATTCGTTTTTCTATTTGGATGAGTCATGCAAACAAGTAGGCTGGTGGCTGCGACTGACATTATCAGTTTGGCTGTCTATGTGGCATATTTGGCGTGAACAAAAGAGTCGATAGAAATGTCAGTCTTTGGGGCATATCTGTTAAAAGTTTTCTGGGATCTAGATCGCCGCCTACTGTTATTTCGTGTTTTGAGTGTAAAATTTGGTCAAGCGTTCACTTAATTTAGCTCGGATTTCCCTATGGCCAATCCTTCTAGAACCTAAGCCATGTTCACTACTGTCTCCTCTCAAGAGGAGATCCTGTCAACCTGCTTGGATGAACAGAAGGATGACGAATTCAACTTAGGTTCCAAAACCCTAAATTCTAACTCGCACCTCTGAGACTAGTCATCCATAGAGAGAGTATTCGGGAGCTATCTGGCGAACAATTTTAGTGACTGCGTAAGATTGATAATAAAATCAACCTTAGCCTCGTGATCAGGAATATTGTTTTTATACCAACGTTTCCGTAATTCTCTTAAAATCGCAATGAGGCCAAGGTTTATAGGCCAAAAATAGGATTGGTTAGTTTCCTAATGGCGTCAATCTTCGGATAATTTTCATCGCTGCAATTCAGAAGGTAGTTTAGCAGATATGTTTGATAATTTTTGATGGCTGTCATAATCTGGAAACGGGGAGAAAGCGGAGTCTACGCGCGTAAAGAATAGTTCGCTATCCCCATCCCAAACACGAACATCAATATCTAAAATTGGACCTGACATTCTAATCTTACGGGAGCTTAAAAGCATAAATTTATAAGCAAGATGAAAATGTATGAAAAGACTTTAAACGAAATGCTTACCCACAAACGGCTTCCACAGAATTTTCCGCAGTTGATTCTGGCGTCATGAGCACAGAACGCAGATGAAATTTGTTCTTTCACAAAAAACAGATTACAGTTCTACACTTTCGTACAGTTAATGTTCTTTCACAAATCACGTAGATGTACAGTTTAGTACGTAGGAAAATAAATTATTGAATAGAACATAGATGCCAAGTCGTGTTCATTCCTTAATTGTACAATTGAATCTGACAAACTAGTACTCTCGTTCACTTCTATTAAATTCATGCCCGCCATATCTGGAGCTAAATTGCTTGTGTCCTTAAACTTAAGATTAGCTTCCATGCTAATCGTACTTAATTATTAATTTGGTACCTTAGCGTTAGGCAAACGGGCTGTGTACTTCTTACGTGGCAAAATACCCGATCAAATAACCTGGAAACAAATTAGATGTGAACAATATAAATAATAAATTACTTGTTCCAGAACGTCCCCAATATGTACTGTAACGACACAAAGCAATTCGCCGACATGTTGCGTAAATTAAATTCATTTCAATTTACTCTGCTCCAATGAGAAAAAAGCGAACTTTCCGTTAACCAAAAGTGTGCAAGTAGCCAAACAAGGCTATTTAAGCACGCTGAATTTACCATGCAAGTCCTTTGTCGCATTTGCCGTCTGTTGTGCGTTTCTCCGACGTGCTGTCTTCTTTCGTCTTTTGCGCTAGTTTTGAGGCTTGCTACACACAAATTGGCAATTTCAATCACACCAATCTTGTTGCTGTACAACTAGAGAAACGAACCAGTTACTGCAGAACTTCAACGAGTTTACTCAACGGGATTTCAACGCCACAACAGAAGGAACCACAACTCAAGTCAACCCGAGCTTGTCTTAAGTGTCTAGGGGTACTTCTGGACACTGCTACACTAACTCACCTTCTTAGCATTTGCCAGAGAACGCAAGACCGGCCCTGTTAAGGGCCTCCCAACAGTACTAACTTAGTATTACTGGCACTCTAACTGACTTTGTAACGTTGTACGGCATTTATTTGAAGCTATGGCGTTTAGAAAATTGGCGACCGCGCCAGGATACTGAGTACTGTACTGCTTTTTAGTCATCAGAAAACTTTTGGTATAAATAAAATCGACTTTTTTTCATTCATTTGGGGATGAAATAAATTAACATTTGCGTATAAGTTTTCACTCTGGTTTTTAATCTCTATAAAGCCGTGGTCTTCTGGGGAATTTCGTTGGGTATATATTTTTAGAAGGTAGGTTTTCTATTCAATTTTCCCACGTACAAAACTGTACATTTTGGTGATCTGTGAATAAACATTAACTGTACAAAAGAGTAGAACTGACGTGCTTGACAGATTCAACTGCGAAAGATTGTGTTTCAACTGTGGAAGCGTTAGTGGGTAAGCGTTTCGTTTAAAATCTTTTATATATATTTTCATCTCGCTTATAAATTTATGCTCTTAAGATCCCGTAAGATAATTAGAATGTCAGGTCCAATTTTATATACTGATGCTCCTGTTTGGAATGGAGATAGCGAGCTATTCTTTATGCGCGTAGACTTCCCTTTCTCCCCGTTTCCAGATTATGACCGTCATCAAAAACTGTCAAAGGTTTTTGCTAAACTACCTTCTGAATTGCAGCGACGGAATTATCTGAAGCTTGAGGCCATTACGATGTTACCTAATCCCATTTTGGGCTTACAAAATGAAGTAGAATCCTTGCTGAGTCCCACAGAAACCGAACCGATAATAAATAAATGCGCGCAGTTAGACATGCCAAAACTTGGCCCCATCGAGATTTTAATGAAATTACGGAAACGTTGGTATAAAAACAATATTTCTGGCCATAAAGCTAAGGTTGTTTTTATTAACAATCTTCCATAATCACTAAAATTATTTGCCAGACATCTCCCAACACTCTATGGATGACTTATCTGGTAGATGTGAGTTATAATTTAGGATTTTGGAACCTAAGTTAAATTCGTCATTCTTTTGCCCGCCCCCGCAGGATGATAGGCTCTCCTCTTTAGAGAGGACAGTAGCGAACATGGCTAAAGTTCTAGAAGGATTAGCCATAGCAAAATCCGAGCTAAATCAGGTGAATGCTCGACCAAATTTCATGCCCAAAACACATTATAACGGTAGGCGGCGATCGAGATCCCCGCAATACTTTAACAGATATACCCCAAAGAACTGGTGCTATAATCACCAGAAGTTTTTTATTCATGTCAAGTCTGTCTCTGTCGTTCCAAAGAATTTCCGAATGAATGTCAATTTCCACAGTTGACGGGAAAGACAACAGAACACAGGCGCATTGGTGCATCAGGATCGGGAAACGTATGGCGCAGAAAATAGAAGACCGTATTTTCTGCACATCAACGGCATCAACAGCGCCACAAGGAAGTAATCACTTACAATCCGACATAACAATGAAATTCTGCACCTTCTTGATTTCAGAACTTGCGAAGAATTCATCGTAGACACAGGTGCAGCAGTCTCAGTTCTCAAAGTTGATTCAATGGCCGAGATGTCGCTAGGCGTTCTTCTCGCAACAGCTACAGGCGAGCCCATACCAACTTATGCTGCCGGTACCGCACACTCAACATAGGTCTACGACGCGAATTTTCTCACAATTTTATCATTGTCAAGGTCTCCAATAATATAATAGGCCTTGATTTCCTTCTGAAATTTCGGCTCATTGGTGATCTTGCCATTCAAAAGATCATCGACCCTTAAACCGGACCTGAGCAAAGTTTTTGGACACTTGCCTCTGAGCGTTTGGAGTTACAGGAAATTCAGCCAACTCCAGTGCGTCATTCAGCAGAAATATCAGCAGCTCTTCGAGAATAGAAGTCGCTTTTCGATCCGAACAAGTCAGAGCTACGAGTCTCCAACACGGTGCACCATATCGTCACAGAAGGACAACCTATTGCACTCAAGAAGCGACCTCTGGCCCCTGCTAAACTGAAAGCTGGCCGAGAGGAATTTTCAAGGTTTTTGGAAGAGGGAATCATCAGACTGACTTTGTAACATCGTACGGCATTTACTTGAAGCTGGGGCGTTTACAGTACGATTCAAAAGTCAAAATAAAAGCAGGTGTATATTTTGAAAATCGAGTAGTTATAAACGTAATTTGGAGAAAATAAATAAATGCAGCTTGAAAGTCAGATAACCAAAACAGAGAAAGTCAAAATACGTCAGGCACATAGAACGATAAACTCATGTAACGACACAAATTAATGGCCGACATATTGCGTAAATTAAATTCAATTTTATTTACGTTGCACCAATGAGAAAAAAGTGAAACTTGCCGTTTAACCAATAGTGTGCAAGTAGACATATATTACTATGGCATGCTATTTAAACACGGCAGTTTACCATGCAAGTGAGTTGTCGCATTTGCATTCTGATTTGTGTTACGCGTGTGCGTTCTGTCGGCTGTCAATACCTACGCTGGTGATTTGATTGTTTCACCAACAATTGGCTACATCCGTGACTCATCTTGTTGCGGTACAACCAGCGAGACGAGCTAATTAATTGCAGAACCTGAACGACGTTTTCCACATCGTGATTACAACTCGACAACGGGAGGAACAACAACCAGAGTCCACCCAAGGCTCTAGGACATCTTCAAACTCTGAATAATTCAGGAGAACGCACGACCAGGCCCTATTAAGGGCCTCCATATCAGTAACAAATCTATATTCAGAGCACCTTAATCGAGTTTGTAACGTCGTACGGCATTTACTTGAAGACGGGGCGTTTACAAATTGGCGATCGCGCCAGGATATTGATTATTGTTCTGATTTTTTTGGTATAAATAAAATTGACTTCCTTTTTCATTTATTTGGGATAAAAATCGATTAACATTTACGTTTTCTTTACCCTGATTGTGGTCTTCTGGGAATTTTGTTGGATATATATTCGTGGATTTGTGTTGAATTTTTTTGGGATATAATAATAATAATACATTGGCATCAAAGGCCAACGGAGCCTCTGTTCATCTTTCCTACGTACAAAACGGCACCGTACGTACTCGACAGGCTCAATTGCGGATAATTTCAATTTTTGGAAGCAGTTACTGTGACGTGCTTTTGTTCTGCGCTCATTCAACTGTGGAAGCTGTTTGTGGGTAAGCGTTTCGTTAAAGTATATTTATATATTTTCATATTGCTTATAAATTTATGCTTTTAAGATCCCGTAAGATTGTTAGAATGTCAGGTTCAATTTTAGATATTGATGTTCCTGTTTGGGATGGAGATAGTGAGCTATTCTTTATGCGCGTAGACTCCGCTTTCTCCCCGTTTCCTGATTATGACAGTCATCAAAACTGTCGAAGGTTTTGCTAAATTACCTTCTGAATTGCAGCGACGGATTTATCCTAAGCTTGAGGCCATTAGGAAGCTATCTAATCCCATTTTGGCCTACAAAACGAGGTAGAATCCTTGCTTGGACCCACGGAAACTGAGCAGATAATAAACAAATATGCGCAGTTAGATATGCCAAATCTTGGCCCCATCGAAATATTGAGGGAATTACGGAAACGTTGGTATAAACCAACATTTCTGACCATGAGGCTAAGGTTGTTTTTATTAACAATCTTCCAAAAACATTAAAACTCTTTGCCAGACAGCTTACCAACACTCTCTCTATAGATGACATATCTCAGAGATTTGAGTTAGAATATAGTGTTTTGGAACCCAAAGTGAATCCATCATCCTTTTCTTCACCCCTGCAAGATGATAGACTCTCCTCTTTAGAGAGGACAGTGGCGAACATGGCTAAAGTACTAGAAGGATTGGCCATTACCAAACCCGAGCTAAATCAAGTGAATGCTTGACCCAAATTTGTTCCTAAGCCCAATTATAACGGTAGGCGGCGATCGAGATCTCCGCAATCCTTTAATAAATATGCCCCAAAGAACTGGTGTTATAACCACCAGAAGTTTTTTATTCATGCCAAGTCTGTCTTTGTTGTTCCGAAGAATTTCCGAATGAGTGCCAATTTCCACAGCTGACGGAAAGGACAACAGACCGCAGGTACAAGGGTGCATCAGTATCGGGAAACGTCTGGCGCAGGAAGTAGAAGACCGTACTTTCTGCATATCAACGGCATCAACGGCGCTACAGGGAAGAAGCCAACTACAATCCGACATCCCTGTCGACTTTTTTCGTCCACGCCGATTTTTTTACATAGAGAACCAAACAGACAATGCCGGTCGCAATCACCAGCCTACTTGTTTGCATGACCCGGCAAACAGCTCAACGAACTTCTGCGCCTTCTTGATTTCAAAACTGGCGAAGAGTTCATCGTAGACACAGGTGCGGCAGTCTCAGTTCTCAAAGGTGATTCAATGGCCAAGATGTCGCTAGGCGTTCTTCTCGCAACAGCTACAGGCGAGCCCATACCAACTTATGGCTGCCAATACCGCACACTCAACATCGGTCTACGACGTGAATTTTCCCACAACTTCATCATTGCCAAGGTCTCAAATAATATAATAGGCCTTGATTTCCTTCTAAAATTTCGGCTCATTGTTGATCTTGCCAATCAAAAGATCATCGACCCCTCCACAGGAATTGAACAACATTTTTGGACTCTTGCCTCCGAGCGTTTGGAGTTACAGGTCATTCAGCCAACCCCAGTGAATCATTCAGCAGAGATATCGGCAGCTCTTCGAAAATACAAATCGCTTTTCGATCTTAACAAGTCAGAGCTACGAGTCTCCAACACAATGCATCATATCGTCACAGAAGGACAACCTATTGCACTCAAGAAGCGACCACTGGCTCCTGCTAAGCTGAAAGCTGCCCAAGAAGAATTCTCAAGGCTCTTGGAAGAGGGAATCATCAGACCATCGAAAAGTTCATGGGCGTCACCACTGCACTTAGTCTCAAAATCAAACGGATCATACAGAACCTGTGGAGACTACCGTAAGCTAAATTCAGTGACAAAATCTGATGCATATCCTATTCCAAATATCAAGACCTTACCTGAAAAATTCAACGGCAGCAATTTCTTCTCAGTGATTGACCTCAGACAAGCGTACCATCACATACCGGTAGCACCAGAGGATATCGAAAAAACTGCAGTCATCACTCCATTTGGCTTTTTGAATATCTTTACATGCCTTTTGGACTTAAGTGTGCTACTCAGACATTTCAAAGATTCATAGACAACATAATTCGCGACGACTCTGCTTATTGTATGTCTTATCTAGATGGCATTATGGTATTCAGTTCAGATCTAGAATCTCATTCGAAACATCTACGAAATGTCCTCTCACGCTTATCCAACCACGGACTCAAGATCAACTGTGACAAGACGCAGATTGCAGCTTCATCCGTCGACTTCTTAGGGCATCTTATCACGGCCCAAGGTATTCAACCGTTGCCGTCAAAGACGAATTCAATCAAGAATATCAAGTCACCAAGGACTTTGAGCGATTTGCATAAAATCCTGGGAGTACTAAACTATTATCGCAAGTACCTTCCAGGACTTTCAAAACGACTTTATCCTTTGTGCAGGCACCTGCGGAACCGAAAAGGACTTAGCAAGAATTCCATCATTGCTTGGTCATCCGAAGACGAGGAATTACTTCGACTTGCCATCAACTCGTTAGCAAATGCCACAATGCTAACACACCAAGATTTTGAAAAGCCATTTCTACTCA
>JAQBSW010015168.1:0-10289 GCA_029291075.1 Eudiplozoon nipponicum | reverse complement strand
GCAGAAAATAATTATGTTCAATTCGTGCCCCACCACAAATATGACCAATACTGGTGTACCTGGGTATCGATCCCAGTACCTCTCGCATGCTAAGCTAGCGCTCTACCATCTGACCTAGTACCCCGTTCTACACTGTCCATTATAGCTTACTTAAATCCACACGGGCAGGATTGTCTCAAATAGGATGAACTACGTGATTTTTCATTTAATCTAGAGAGTGTAACAATTTATGTACTGACAAAATGATACTGAATAATATTATGTACTTCGAAGAAGTCTAATTTTGTAAATAAATTTGAATGGGATTTACTTGTTGCTACATAACAATGTATAAGGGCAGATTAGAAGGACTGAAATTCATGTGCTTAATTCTGCCTATAATTCAGCAATGCAAACCCTAACAAACATATTAACATCTACTATATTCCTTTAAACAAATTTATTCCTCATTTCCGAACTGAATTATTACACATTTGAATCGCTTGAACACGCAGAAAATAAATATGTTCAATTCGTGCCCCACCACAAGTATGACCAATACTGGTGTACCTGGGTATCGATCCCAGTACCTCTCGCCTGCTAAGCGAGCGCTCAACCATCTGAGCTAGTACCCCATTCTACACTGCCCATTATAACATACTTAAATCCACACTTGCAGGATTGTCTCAAATGTATGAACTAAGTGATTTTTCATTTAATCTATGTGAGTGGAAAAATTTTTGTACTGACAAAATGATACTGAATAATATTATGTATTTCGAAGAAGTCTAATTTTGTAAATAAATTTGAATGGGATTTACTTGTTGCTACATAACAATGTATAAGGGCAGATTAGAAGGACTGAAGTTCATGTGCTTAATTCTGGCTATAACTCGGCAATGCAAACCCTAACAAACATATTAACATCTACTATATTCTATTAAACAAATTTATTCCTCATTTCCTAACTGAATTATTACTCATTTGAATGGCTTTAACACGTAAAAAATTATATCTTCAATTCTTCCACCACAGGTCCATTATTGGAGTACATGGGTATCGATCCCAGTACCTCTCGCATGCTAAGCGAGAGCTCTACCAACTGAGCTAGTACTCCGTTCTAGACTGTCCATTATAGCTTACTTAAATCCACACGGGCAGGATTGTCTCAAATAGGATGAACTACGTGATTTTTCATTTAATCTAGGGAGTGTAACAATATATGTTCTGACAAAATGATACTGAATAAAAAATTATGTACTTCGAAGAAGTCTAATTTTGTAAATAAATTTGAATGGGATTTATTTGTTGCTACATAACAATGTATAAAGGCAGATTAGAAGGACTGAAGTTCATGTGCTTAATTCTGGCTATAATTCGGCAATGCAAACCCTAACAAACATATTAGCATCAACTATATTCTTTTAAACAAATTTATTCCTCATTTCCTAACTGAATTATTACTCATTTGAATGGCTTTAACACATAAAAAATTATATCTTCAATTCTTCCACCACAGGTCCATTATTGGAGTACAGGGGTATCGATCCCAGTACCTCTCGCATGCTAAGCGAGAGCTCTACCAACTGAGCTAGTACTCCGTTCTAGACTGTCCATTATAGCTTACTTAAATCCACACGGGCAGGATTGTCTCAAATAGGATGAACTACGTGATTTTTCATTTAATCTAGGGAGTGGAACAATATATGTTCTGACAAAATGATACTGAATAAAAAATTATGTACTTCGAAGAAGTCTAATTTTGTAAATAAATTTGAATGGGATTTACTTGTTGCTACATAACAATGTATAAGTGCAGATTAGAAGGACTGAAGTTCTTGTGCTTAATTCTGGCTATAATTCGTCAATGCAAACCCTAACAAACATATTAACATCTACTATTTTCTTTCAAACAAATTTATTCCTCATTTTGGAACTAAATTATTACTCATTTGAATCGCTTGAACACGCAGAAAATAAATATGTTCAATTCGTGCCCCACCACAAATATGACCAGTACTGGTGTACCTGGGAATCGATCCCAGTACCTCTCGCATGCTAAGCGAGCGCTCTTCCATCTGGCCTAGTACCCCGTTCTACACTGTCCATTATAGCTTACTTAAATCCACACGGGCAGGATTGTCTCAAATAGGATGAACTACGTGATTTTTCATTTAATCTAGAGAGTGGAACAATTTATGTACTGACAAAATGATACTGAATAATATTATGTACTTCGAAGAAGTCTAATTTTGTAAATAAGTTTTAATGGGATTTACTTGTTGCTACATAACAATGTATAAGGGTAGATTAGAAGGACTGAAATTCATGTGCTTAATTCTGGCTATAACTCGGCAGGGCAAACCCTAACAAACATATTAACATCTACTATATTCTTTTAAATAAATTTATTCCTCATTTCGGAATTAAATTATTACTCCTTTGAATAGCATTAACACGCAGAAAATAAATATATTCAATTCGTGCACCACGACAAAAACGACCAATTCTAGAGTACCTGGGTATCGATCCCAGTACCTCTCGCATGCTAAGCGCGCGCTCTACCATCTGAGCTAGTACCCCGTTCTACACTGTCAATTATAGCTTACTTAAATCCACACGGGCAGGATTTTCTCAAATAGGATGAATTACGTGATTTTTCATTTAATCTAGAGAGTGGAACAATTTATGTACTGACAAAATGATACTGAATAATATTATGTACTTCTAAGTAGTCTAATTTTGTAAATAAATTTGAATGGGATTTACTTGTTGCTACATAACAATGTATAAGGGAAGATTAGAAGGACTGAAGATCATGTGCTTAATTCTGGCTATAATTCGGCAATGCAAACCCTAACAAACATATTAGCATCAACTATATTCTTTTAAACAAATTTATTCCTCATTTCCTAACTAAATTATTACTCATTTGAATGGCTTTAACATATAAAAAATTATAACTTCAATTCGTTCACCACAGGTCCATTATTGGAGTACAGGGGTATCGATCCCAGTACCTCTCGCATGCTAAGCGAGCGCTCAACCATCTGAGCTAGTACCCCATTCTACACTGTCCATTATATCTTACTTAAATCCACACTTGCTGGATTGTCTCAAATAGGATGAACTAAGTGATTTTTCATTTAATCTATGAGAGAGGAACAATTAATGTACTGACAAAATGATACTGAATAATATTATGTACTTCGAAGAAGTCTAATTTTGTAAATAAATTTGAATGGGTTTTACTTGTTGCTACATAACAATGTATAAGGGCAGATAAGAAGGACTGAAGTTCATGTGCTTAATTCTGGCTATAATTCGGCAATGCAAACCCTAACAAATATATTAACATCTACTATTTTCTTTCAAACAAATTTATTCCTCATTTCGGAACTAAGTTATTACTCATTTGAATCGCTTGAACACGCAGAAAATAAATATGTTCAATTCGTGCCCCACCACAAATATGACCAATACTGGTGTACCTGGGTATCGATCCCAGTACCTCTCGCATGCTAAGCTAGCGCTCTACCATCTGACCTAGTACCCCGTTCTACACTGTCCATTATAGCTTACTTAAATCCACACGGGCAGGATTGTCTCAAATAGGATGAACTACGTGATTTTTCATTTAATCTAGAGAGTGTAACATTTTATGTACTGACAAAATGATACTGAATAATATTATGTAATTCGAAGAAGTCTAATTTTGTAAATAAATTTGAATGGGATTTACTTGTTGCTACATAACAATGTATAAGGACATATAAGAAGGACTGAAGTTCATGTGCTTAATTCTGGCTATAATTGGCAATGCAAACCCTAACAAACATATTAACATTACTATATTCTTTTAAACAAATTTATTCCTCATTTCCGAACTAAATTATTACTCATTTGAATCGCTTGAACACGTAGAAAATAAATATGTTCAATTGTGCCCACCACAAATATGACCAATATTGGAGTACAGGGGTATCGATCCCAGTACCTCTCGCATGCTAAGCGAGCGCTCAACCATCTGAGCTAGTACCCCATTCTACACTGTCCATTATATCTTACTTAAATCCACACTTGCAGGATTGTCTCAAATAGGATGAAGTAAGTGATTTTTCATTTAATCTGTGAGAGTGGAACAATTTATGTACTGACAAAATGATACTGAATAATATTATGTACTTCGAAGAAGTCTAATTTTGTAAATAAATTTGAATGGGATTTACTTGTTGCTACATAACAATGTATAAGGGCAGATTAGAAGGACTGAAGTTCATGTGCTTAATTCTGGCTATAATTCGGCAATGCAAACCCTAACAAACATATTAACATCTACTATTTTCTTTCAAACAAATTTATTCCTCATTTCGGAACTAAATTATTACTCATTTGAATCGCTTGAACACGCAGAAAATAAATATGTTCAATTCGTGCCCCACCACAAATATGACCAATACTGGTGTACCTGGGTATCGATCCCAGTACCTCTCGCATGCTAAGCTAGCGCTCTACCATCTGGCCTAGTACCCCGTTCTACACTGTCCATTATAGCTTACTTAAATCCACACGGGCAGGATTGTCTCAAATAGGATGAACTACGTGATTTTTCATTTAATCTAGAGAGTGGAACAATTTATGTACTGACAAAATGATACTGAATAATATTATGTACTTCGAAGAAGTCTAATTTTGTAAATAAATTTGAATGGGATTTACTTGTTGCTACATAACAATGTATAAGGGCAGATTAGAAGGACTGAAATTCATGTGCTTAATTCTGCCTATAATTCAGCAATGCAAACCCTAACAAACATATTAACATCTACTATATTCCTTTAAACAAATTTATTCCTCATTTCGGAACTGAATTATTACACATTTGAATCGCTTGAACACGCAGAAAATAAATATGTTCAATTCGTGCCCCACCACAAGTATGACCAATACTGGTGTACCTGGGTATCGATCCCAGTACCTCTCGCCTGCTAAGCGAGCGCTCAACCATCTGAGCTAGTACCCCATTCTACACTGCCCATTATAACATACTTAAATCCACACTTGCAGGATTGTCTCAAATGTATGAACTAAGTGATTTTTCATTTAATCTATGTGAGTGGAAAAATTTTTGTACTGACAAAATGATACTGAATAATATTATGTATTTCGAAGAAGTCTAATTTTGTAAATAAATTTGAATGGGATTTACTTGTTGCTACATAACAATGTATAAGGGCAGATTAGAAGGACTGAAGTTCATGTGCTTAATTCTGGCTATAACTCGGCAATGCAAACCCTAACAAACATATTAACATCTACTATATTCTATTAAACAAATTTATTCCTCATTTCGGAATTTAATCCTTACTCATTTGAATAGCTTTAACACGCAGTAAATAAATATATTCAATTCGTGCACCACGACAGAAACGACCAATTCTGGAGTACCGGGTATCGATCCCAGTACCTCTCGCATGCTAAGCGAGCACTCTACCATCTGAGCTAGTACCCCGTTCTACACTGTCCATTGTAGCTTACTTAAATCCACACGGGCAGAATTGTCTCAAATAGGATGAACAACGTGATTTTTCATTTAATCTAGGGAGTAGAACAATTTATGTACTGACAAAATGATACTGAATAATATTATATACTTCGAAGAAGTCTAATTTTGTAAATAAATTTGAATGTGATTTACTTGTTGCTACATAACAATGTATAAGGGCAGACTAGAAGGACTGAAGATCTTGTGCTTAATTCTGGCTATAATTCGGCAATGCAAACCCTAACAAACATATTAACATCTACTATTTTCTTTCAAACAAATTTATTCCGCATTTCGGAATTAAATTATTACTCATTTGAATGGCTTTAACACGCAGAAAATAAATATGTTCAATTCGTGACCCACGACAAAAATAACCAATTCTGGAGTACCTGGGTATCAATCCCAGTATCTATCGCATGCTAAGCGATCGCTCTTCCATCTGAGCTAGTACTCCGTTCTACGCTGTCCATTATAGCTTACTTAAATCCACACGGGCAGGATTGTCCCATATAGGATGAAATACGTGATATATCATTTAATCTAGGGAGTGGAACAATTTATGTACTGACAAAATGATACTGAATAATATTATGTACTTCGAAGAAGTCTAATTTTGTAAATAAATTTGAATGGGTTTTACTTGTTGCTACATAACAATGTATAAGGGCAGATTAGAAGGACTTAAGTTTATGTGCTTAATTCTGGCTATAATTCGGCAATGCAAACACTAACAAACATATTAGCATCGACTATATACTTTTAAACATATTTATTCCTCATTTCCTAACTAATATATTACTCATTTGAATGGCTTTAACACATAAAAAATTATATGTTCAATTCGTTCACCACAGGTCCATCTTTGGAGAATAGATTTATCGATCCCAGTACCTCTCGCATGCTAAGCGAGCGCTCTACCATCTGAGCTAGTACCCCGTTCTACACTGTCCATTATATCTTACTTAAATCCACACAGGCAGGATTGTCTCAAATAGGATGAACTACGTGATTTTTCATTTAATCTAGGAGAGTGGAACAATTTATGTACTGACAAAATGATACTGAATAATATTATGTACTTCGATGAAGTCTAATTTTGTAAATTAACTTGAGAGGGATTTACTTGTTGCTACATAACAATGTATAAGGGCAGATTAGAAGGTCTGAAGTTCATGTGCTTAATTCTGGCTATAATTCTGCAATGCAAACCCTAACAAACATATTAACATCTACTATATTCTTTTAAACAAATTTATTTCTCATTTCGGAACTAAATTATTACTCATTTGAATGGCTTTAACACGCAGAAAATAAATATGTTCAATTCGTGCACCACGAAAAAATGACCAATTCTGGAGTACCTGGGTATCGATCCCAGTACCTCTCGCATGCTAAGCGAGCGCTCTACCATCTGAGCTAGTACCCCGTTCTACACTGTCCATTATATCTTACTTAAATCCACACAGGCAGGATTGTCTCAAATAGGAAGAACTACTTGATTTTTCATTTAATCTAGGAGAGTGGAACAATTTATGTACTGACAAAATGATACTGAATAATATTATGTACTTCGAAGAAGTCTAATTTTGTAAATTAACTTGAAAGGGATTTACTTCTTGCTACATAACAAAGTATAAGGGCAGATTAGAAGGTCTGAAGTTCATGTGCTTAATTCTGGCTATAATTCTGCAATGCAAACCCTAACAATCATATTAACATCTTCTATATTCTTTTAAACAAATTTATTTCTCATTTCGGAACTAAATTATTACTCATTTGAATGGCTTTAACACGCAGAAAATAAATATGTTCAATTCGTGCACCACGAAAAAAATGACCAATTCTGGAGTACCTGGGTATCGATCCCAGTACCTCTCGCATGCTAAGCGAGCGCTCTACCATCTGAGCTAGTACCCCGTTCTACACTGTCCATTATATCTTACTTAAATCCACACGGGCAGGATTGTCTCAAATAGGAAGAACTACGTGATTTTTCATTTAATCTAGGAGAGTGGAACAATTTATGTACTGACAAAATGATACTGAATAATATTATGTACTTCGAAGAAGTCTAATTTTGTAAATTAACTTGAAAGGGATTTACTTGTTGCTACATAACAATGTATAAGGGCAGATTAGAAGGACTGAAGTTCATGTGCTTAATTCTGGCTATAATTCGGCAATGCAAACCCTAACAAACATATTAACATCTACTATATTCTTTTAAACAAATTTATTCCTCATTTCGGAACTAAATTATTACTCATTTGAATGGCTTTAACACGCAGAAAATAAATATGTTCAATTCGTGCACCACGAAAAAATGACCAATTCTGGAGTACCTGGGTATCGATCCCAGTACCTCTCGCATGCTAAGCGAGCGCTCTACCATCTGAGCTAGTACCCCGTTCTACACTGTCCATTATATCTTACTTAAATCCACACGGGCAGGATTGTCTCAAATAGGATGAACTACGTGATTTTTCATTTAATCTAGGAGAGTGGAACAATTTATGTACTGACAAAATGATACTGAATAATATTATGTACTTCGAAGAAGTCTAATTTTGTAAATAAATTTGAATGGGATTTACTTGTTGCTACATAACAATGTATAAGGGCAGATTAGAAGGACTGAAGTTCATGTGCTTAATTCTGGCTATAATTCGGCAATGCAAACCCTAACAAACATATTAACATCTACTATATTCTTTTAAACAAATTTATTCCTCATTTCGGAACTAAATTATTACTCATTTGAATGGCTTTAACACGCAGAAAATAAATATGTTCAATTCGTGCACCACGACAAAAATGACCAATTCTGGAGTACCTGGGTATCGATCCCAGTACCTCTCGCATGCTAAGCGAGCGCTCTACCATCTGAGCTAGTACCCCGTTCTACACTGTCCATTATAGCTTACTTAAATCCACACGGGCAGGATTGTCTCAAATAGGATGAACTACGTGATTTTTCATTTAATCTAGGGAGTGGAACAATTTATGTACTGACAAAATGATACTGAATAATATTATGTACTTCGAAGAAGTCTAATTTTGTAAATAAATTTGAATGGGATTTACTTGTTGCTACATAACAATGTATAAGGGCAGATTAGAAGGACTGAAGTTCATGTGCTTAATTCTGGCTATAATTCGGCAATGCAAACCCTAACAAACATATTAACATCTACTATATTCTTTTAAACAAATTTATTCCTCATTTCGGAACTAAATTATTACTCATTTGAATGGCTTTAACACGCAGAAAATAAATATGTTCAATTCGTGCACCACGACAAAATGACCAATTCTGGAGTACCTGGGTATCGATCCCAGTACCTCTCGCATGCTAAGCGAGCGCTCTACCATCTGAGCTAGTACCCCGTTCTACACTGTCCATTATATCTTACTTAAATCCACACTGGCAGGATTGTCTCAAATAGGATGAACTAAGTGATTTTTCATTTAATCTAGGAGAGTGGAACAATTTATGTACTGACAAAATGATACTGAATAATATTATGTACTTCGAAGAAGTCTAATTTTGTAAATAAATTTGAATGGGATTTACTTGTTGCTACATAACAATGTATAAGGGCAGATTAGAAGGACTGAAGTTCATGTGCTTAATTCTGGCTATAATTCGGCAATGCAAACCCTAACAAACATATTAACATCTACTATATTCTTTTAAACAAATTTATTCCTCATTTCGGAACTAAATTATTACTCATTTGAATGGCTTTAACACGCAGAAAATAAATATGTTCAATTCGTGCACCACGAAAAAATGACCAATTCTGGAGTACCTGGGTATCGATCCCAGTACCTCTCGCATGCTAAGCGAGCGCTCTACCATCTGAGCTAGTACCCCGTTCTACACTGTCCATTATATCTTACTTAAATCCACACGGGCAGGATTGTCTCAAATAGGATGAACTACGTGATTTTTCATTTAATCTAGGAGAGTGGAACAATTTATGTACTGACAAAATGATACTGAATAATATTATGTACTTCGAAGAAGTCTAATTTTGTAAATTAAATGAATGGGATTTACTTGTTGCTACATAACAATGTATAAGGGCAGATTAGAAGGACTGAAGTTCATGTGCTTAATTCTGGCTATAATTCGGCAATGCAAACCCTAACAAACATATTAACATCTACTATATTCTTTTAAACAAATTTATTCCTCATTTCGGAACTAAATTATTACTCATTTGAATGGCTTTAACACGCAGAAAATAAATATGTTCAATTCGTGCACCACGAAAAAATGACCAATTCTGGAGTACCTGGGTATCGATCCCAGTACCTCTCGCATGCTAAGCGAGCGCTCTACCATCTGAGCTAGTACCCCGTTCTACACTGTCCATTATATCTTACTTAAATCCACACAGGCAGGATTGTCTCAAATAGGAAGAACTACGTGATTTTCCATTTAATCTAGGAGAGTGGAACAATTTATGTACTGACAAAATGATACTGAATAATATTATGTACTTCGAAGAAGTCTAATTTTGTAAATTAACTTGAGAGGGATTTACTTGTTGCTACATAACAATGTATAAGGGCAGATTAGAAGGACTGAAGTTCATGTGCTTAATTCTGGCTATAATTCTGCAATGCAAACCCTAACAATCATATTAACATCTTCTATATTCTTTTAAACAAATTTATTTCTCATTTCGGAACTAAATTATTACTCATTTGAATGGCTTTAACACGCAGAAAATAAATATGTTCAATTCGTGCA
>JAQBSW010015167.1:0-10290 GCA_029291075.1 Eudiplozoon nipponicum | reverse complement strand
TTAATTGAAATTACCTGATCTGCGTTTTGACTAACGCAGCTTTCATTGTTCCAGTAATTTTCTTTTAGCAAGATATTTCGGCCCATCTTACCGTAGGCCTTCATCAGTTGCATCTCACGAAACAAATGAAGCAAGTGTTTTATTTCCTCTAGTCATAATATTTATATACCTCAGACTGACCTTTCATTAGATATTCGCGTGTCACATATTTGTGTGTGTGTACATTTTCATAACCGTTGTTTTCATCTAACTAATTTCGACCAGAGTGGCTGAATAATAATTTATCAATTGCATGCAATAACTATTCGTTTTTAACACACTCAGTGTAAATGACGTAACTGAGATGGGGGAGACCCATAATTCAGAAACACTCGTCATAAAAACATGCCATGAGTGATTAAACCAGAAGTCCGAAAGACTATTGCACATGTTAAATTACAATTCAAACCACTAGGTTGTACTCAAGATAGAGAAGTTAATAACAGTTATTGGCGCACGCCACGCATGTCCATGTGTATGTGTATGCATAACTAAAAAACTTGGTTAAATTATTTTATTTTGATACACATGTACGTACATCTAAATGAAACTGCAGTCAATAGACATTAATTTACCCTTTGCACGCGTCAGACAAATTATTACTTATAACTATTGTATTATTATAATATTTCCAATGGGTAGGGTGGGGGTGTAAAACAGAAAATTAAGGTTGAAATCACTATTTGTTTTAAAATCAAATGAACAGTTAGAGATGAAATTTTGAAGACTATATTCATAATAATTGTTTATTCATTTGTTGAATAAAAGCCCACTAATTAGTCAATCTTAATCTGATGTTCTTAATCTTTTACTGGAGCTAGCTTCAGTTACCAATTCATGCAATCGCCTTTTTCTTCCACTAGCTAGTGCAGTATTCCAAATCGGACCTAAGGATTTTTCAACAGCTGTTTCATTCATAATATTATCTCTAGATTTAATTTCTATAGATTCCCTAATCAATCTCGTCATCCTATTACGACTACATATTGCTATGCGTTTGCATTCCTCCCAGTCGATAGTATGCCCAGTCTCCACTACATGACGAGCAAGATCAGATTTAGCAATATGTCCATATTTACACGCAGTTTTATGTTCACCTCTTCTTACTTTGATTGGACGCATGGTTTCACCAACATACTTGAGACTGCAATCATTGCATGGGATCTCATACACTCCTGAAGTGTCTAAGGGTTCAATCTTTTCTTTTTGGTTAGGGAGTATAGTGCCTAGTGTAAGGGGCTGTTTTAAAACGGTCCTTATATTGTATTTTAAAGCTATTGATTTCACTTTCCTACTTAATATAGAGTCCGGTAATACCATGACCTTCCGCTCTTCCTTATCCTTATCCGCTTTTGTGTATCTCAAACTAGGATTAAATTTCTTCACCATGTCCCTCATTGTTGTATCTATTAAATGAGGAGGGTAACCATTAGTCTTAAATATATCGCGTAGTCTGTCTAATTCTAACTTCCTATGCTTTATATCTGTTAACTTGAGACTTCTTAATGTTAATGACTTTAAGATCCCGACTTTCATACGAAACGGGTGATTGGACTTGAAATTAAGAAGGATTCCTGAATAAGTATCCTTCCTATAAATATCTCTTCCCAATTTCAGAACACGGAACTCCTTCAAGAAACATTTAACATGGAATTATAGCAGCAATGCCGTTAAATGGTATAATAAATATACGTTATTGAAACAACAAATCGTGAGGCAAGTGTCAAATATTTCCTTTTTAAGTATTTGTTTAAAACATGATGTTATTCCTAAATGTTTTCGTTTTAAATTAAATTTTAAGTTAAATGCTTATGGCATGTCCCTTAAGCATGAGCTTTGTATAAATATTATAAAAACTTTGATTCGTGATTTAGTTAAACGTAAGATTATACTTATTAAGGAAAAAACTAAACTAAGATCGATGTTAACTTCTCTTTTGCACGCAGATGATTTTAAATGCATTGAGGATTTCAGTGATAAAGCCCGTAATAGAGAAATTAAAAAAGTAAGAATTAGACATAATAAAAAATTAGCTGACTTGGGAATTTATAGACCCCAAGAAAATGATAATTTAATCGGGACTAATAGAATAGTAAATCTATCAACATTAAATCTTAAGAAGGATCAAGTTGAACTACTTAACCGTGGTTTAAACATGGCTATTCCTAATGAAAGATCGGTTAGAAACGAATTAATTACTGAGGCTGTCAAAACGGCAAAGCTTCTTTCGGATAATGATAAGGTGAATGAGCGAACTACAATTTACCTTAGAAAGGGAATCGTCGGGTGAATTACCATTTTTAGATGTCAAATTAATTAGAAATGGTCTGAAATTGGGAAGAGATATTTATAGGAAGGATACTTATTCAGGAATCCTTCTTAATTTCAAGTCCAATCACCCGTTTCGTATGAAAGTCGGTATCTTAAAGTCATTAACATTAAGAAGTCTCAAGTTAACAGATATAAAGCATAGGAAGTTAGAATTAGACAGACTACGCGATATATTTAAGACTAATGGTTACCCTCCTCATTTAATAGATACAACAATGAGGGACATGGTGAAGAAATTTAATCCTAGTGTGAGATACAAAAAAGCGGATAAGGATAAGGAAGAGCGGAAGGTCATGGTATTACCGGACTCTATATTAAGTAGGAAAGTGAAATCAATAGCTTTAAAATACAATATAAGGACCGTTTTAAAACAGCCCCTTACACTAGGCACTATACTCCCTAACCAAAAAGAAAAGATTGAACCATTAGACACTTCAGGAGTGTATGAGATCCCATGCAATGATTGCAGTCTCAAGTATGTTGGTGAAACCATGCGTCCAATCAAAGTAAGAAGAGGTGAACATAAAACTGCGTGTAAATATGGACATATTGCTAAATCTGACCTTGCTCGTCATGTAGTGGAGACTGGGCATACTATCGACTGGGAGGAATGCAAACGCATAGCAATATGTAGTCGTAATAGGATGACGAGATTGATTAGGGAATCTATAGAAATTAAATCTAGAGATAATATTATGAATGAAACAGCTGTTGAAAAATCTTTAGGTCCGATTTGGAATACTGCACTAGCTAGTGGAAGAAAAAGGCGATTGCATGAATTGGTAACTGAAGCTAGCTCCAGTAAAAGATTAAGAACATCGGATTAAGATTGACTAATTAGTGGGCTTTTATTCAACAAATGAATAAACAATTATTATGAATATAGTCTTCAAAATTTCATCTCTAACTATTCATTTGATTTTAAAACAAATAGTGATTTCAACCTTAATTTTCTGTTTTACACCCCCACCCTAACCATTGGAAATATTCTAATAATACAATAGTTATAAGTAATAATTTGTCTGACGCGTGCAAAGGGTAAATTAATGTCTATTGACTGCAGTTTCATTTAGATGTACGTACATGTGTATCAAAATAAAATAATTTAACCAAGTTTTTTAGTTATGCATACACATACACATGGACATGCGTGGCGTGCGCCATTAACTGTTATTAACTTCTCTATCTTGAGTACAACCTAGTGGTTTGAATTGTAATTTAACATGTGCATTAGTCGTTCGGACTTCTGGTTTTATCACTCATGGCATGTTTTTATGACGAGTGTTTCTGAATTATGGGTCTCCCCATCTCAGTTACGTCATTTACATTGAGTGTGTTTAAAAAACGAATAGTTATTGCATGCAATTGATAAATTATTATTCAGCCACTCTGGTCTAAATTAGTTAGATGAAAACAACAGTTATGAAAATGCACACACACACACAATGTGACACACGTATAACCAATGAAAGGTCAGTCTGGGGTATATAAATATTATGACTAGAGGAAATAACGCGCTTGCTTCATTTGTTTCGTGAAATGCATCTGATGAAGATCTTCGGTAAGGAAGATCGAAATATCATAGAAAAAGAAAATTACTGGAACAATGAAAGCTGCGTTAGTCAAAACGCAGATCAGGTAATTACAATTATTCCAGTTCCGCATCAAGGAAACTCTTTCAAGAAACATTTAACATGGAACTATAACAGAAATGCCGTTAAATGGTATAATAAATATACGCTAATGAAACAACAAATCGTGAGGCAAGTGTCAAATATTTCCTTTTTAAGTATTTGTTTAAAACATGATGTTATTCCTAAATGTTTTCGTTTTAAACTAAATTTTAAGCTAAATGCTTATGGCATGTCTCTTAAGCATGACCTTTGTATAAATATTATAAAAACTTTGATTCGTGATTTAGTTAAACGTAAGATTATACTTATTCAGAAAAAAACTAAACTAAGATCGATGTTAACTTCTCTTTTGCACGTAGATGATTTTAAATGCATTGAGGATTTCAGTGATAAAGCCCGTAATAGAGAAATAAAAAAGTAAGAATTAGACACGATAAAAAATTAGCTGACTTGGGAATTTATAGACCCCAAGAAAGTGATAATTTAATCGGGACTAATAGAATAGTAAATCTATCAACATTAAATCTTAAGAAGGATCAAGTTGAACTACTTAACCGTGGTTTAAACATGGCTATTCCTAATGAAAGATCGGTTAGAAACGAATTAATTACTGAGGCTGTCAAAACGGCAAAGCTTCTTTCGGATAATGATAAGGTGAAATTTGAATTAGACGTTGCCTCATTGGTTTTAACACACAAAGAGGATAAAGTTAAGCCTAATTATGAAATTAAACGTCTCAGAAAAGATTTAGTATCAAATAAGGTTATATGTCTTAAGGCGGATAAAGGAGGAGCTACAGTACTGATGAATCAATCTGATTATAACAATAAAATGATAGAACAGTTAAGTAATGCTGAAGTATACACTAAAATAACAAAAGACCCTACTGATAAGTTACAAGGGCAAGTAAAATTATTAATCAATAAAATGATTGCTAATGAAGAATTGGATTCGACGCATGGTAACACTCTCATTCAAAGAGATACGGTTGCACCCAGAGTTTATGGTTTGGTTAAAGTGCATAAGCCGGGTAATCCTTTAAGAATTATAGTGAATGTACAACACTCCCCAACATATAAAATTTCAAAGTTTTTGTGCCATAGAATAAGAAAATATTCCTATTTCTTAGAACATACCTTGCTTAACTCATATCATTTGGTTGAAATTATTGATAAATATGTACTAGATGAAAAGGATAGATTAGTAAGCTTAGATGTAGTATCTATGTACACAAATATACCGGTACCTGAGGCTCTGGATTGTTTTAGACGTTTCCTAGTTGATCACCCACTAATATTAGAAGGAAGCAAAATGACGTTAGGACACGTCATGGAGATGATGTGTATTTGTATGTCCTCCACTTATTTTAAATTTCATAAGGAATTTTATAAACAAATTAGAGGCGTTCCAATGGGACAACCTTTATCGGTCCCAATAGCCAATATCTTTATGCATTATTTGGAAAATAATCTGTTGGATAAGACTCCATTGAAACCAAAACTGTACCTACGTTTCTTGGATGATATATTACTGATATGGAACCATGGTGACAATAAATTGGTAAATTTCTTAAATTTAGCTAATCGAATGAGTGAACTACAATTTACCTTAGAAAGGGAATCGTCGGGTGAATTACCATTTTTAGATGTCAAATTAATTAGAAATGGTTTGAAATTGGGAAGAGATGTTTATAGGAAGGATACTTATTCAGGAATCCTTCTTAATTTCAAGTCCAATCACCCGTTTCGTATGAAAGTCGGTATCTTAAAGTCATTAACATTAAGAAGTCTCAAGTTAACAGATATAAAGCATAGGAAGTTAGAATTAGACAGACTACGCGATATATTTAAGACTAATGGTTACCCTCCTCATTTAATAGATACAACAATGAGGGACATGGTGAAGAAATTTAATCCTAGTGTGAGATACAAAAAAGCGGATAAGGATAAGGAAGAGCGGAAGGTCATGGTATTACCGGACTCTATATTAAGTAGGAAAGTGAAATCAATAGCTTTAAAATACAATATAAGGACCGTTTTAAAACAGCCCCTTACACTAGGCACTATACTCCCTAACCAAAAAGAAAAGATTGAACCATTAGACACTTCAGGAGTGTATGAGATCCCATGCAATGATTGCAGTCTCAAGTATGTTGGTGAAACCATGCGTCCAATCAAAGTAAGAAGAGGTGAACATAAAACTGCGTGTAAATATGGACATATTGCTAAATCTGACCTTGCTCGTCATGTGGTGGAGACTGGGCATACTATCGACTGGGAGGAATGCAAACGCATAGCAATATGTAGTCGTAATAGGATGACGAGATTGATTAGGGAATCTATAGAAATTAAATCTAGAGATAATATTATGAATGAAACAGCTGTTGAAAAATCTTTAGGTCCGATTTGGAATACTGCACTAGCTAGTGGAAGAAAAAGGCGATTGCATGAATTGGTAACTGAAGCTAGCTCCAGTAAAAGATTAAGAACATCGGATTAAGATTGACTAATTAGTGGGCTTTTATTCAACAAATGAATAAACAATTATTATTAATATAATCTTCAAAATTTCATCTCTAACTATTCATTTGATTTTAAAACAAATAGATTTCAAACTTAATTTTCTGTTTTACACCCCCACCCTAACCATTGGAAATATTCTAATAATACAATAGTTATAAGTAATAATTTGTCTGACGCGTGCAAAGGGTAAATTAATGTCTATTGACTGCAGTTTCATTTAGATGTACGTACATGTGTATCAAAATAAAATAATTTAACCAAGTTTTTTAGTTATGCATACACATACACATGGACATGCGTGGCGTGCGCCATTAACTGTTATTAACTTCTCTATCTTGAGTACAACCTAGTGGTTTGAATTGTAATTTAACATGTGCATTAGTCGTTCGGACTTCTGGTTTTATCACTCATGGCATGTTTTTATGACGAGTGTTTCTGAATTATGGGTCTCCCCATCTCAGTTACGTCATTTACATTGAGTGTGTTTAAAAAAAACGATTAGTTATTGCATGCAATTGATAAATTATTATTTAGCCACTCTGGTCTAAATTAGTTAGATGAAAACAACAGTTATGAAAATGCACACACACACACAAGTGACACACGTATAACCAATGAAAGGTCAGTCTGGGGTATATAAATATTATGACTAGAGGAAATAACGCGCTTGCTTCATTTGTTTCGTGAAATGCATCTGATGAAGATCTTCGGTAAGGAAGATCGAAATATCATAGAAAAAGAAAATTACTGGAACAATGAAAGCTGCGTTAGTCAAAACGCAGATCAGGTAATTACAATTATTCCAGTTCCGCATCAAGGAAACTCTTTCAAGAAACATTTAACATGGAACTATAACAGAAATGCCGTTAAATGGTATAATAAATATACGCTAATGAAACAACAAATCGTGAGGCAAGTGTCAAATATTTCCTTTTTAAGTATTTGTTTAAAACATGATGTTATTCCTAAATGTTTTCGTTTTAAACTAAATTTTAAGCTAAATGCTTATGGCATGTCTCTTAAGCATGACCTTTGTATAAATATTATAAAAACTTTGATTCGTGATTTAGTTAAACGTAAGATTATACTTATTCAGAAAAAAACTAAACTAAGATCGATGTTAACTTCTCTTTTGCACGTAGATGATTTTAAATGCATTGAGGATTTCAGTGATAAAGCCCGTAATAGAGAAATAAAAAAGTAAGAATTAGACACGATAAAAAATTAGCTGACTTGGGAATTTATAGACCCCAAGAAAGTGATAATTTAATCGGGACTAATAGAATAGTAAATCTATCAACATTAAATCTTAAGAAGGATCAAGTTGAACTACTTAACCGTGGTTTAAACATGGCTATTCCTAATGAAAGATCGGTTAGAAACGAATTAATTACTGAGGCTGTCAAAACGGCAAAGCTTCTTTCGGATAATGATAAGGTGAAATTTGAATTAGACGTTGCCTCATTGGTTTTAACACACAAAGAGGATAAAGTTAAGCCTAATTATGAAATTAAACGTCTCAGAAAAGATTTAGTATCAAATAAGGTTATATGTCTTAAGGCGGATAAAGGAGGAGCTACAGTACTGATGAATCAATCTGATTATAACAATAAAATGATAGAACAGTTAAGTAATGCTGAAGTATACACTAAAATAACAAAAGACCCTACTGATAAGTTACAAGGGCAAGTAAAATTATTAATCAATAAAATGATTGCTAATGAAGAATTGGATTCGACGCATGGTAACACTCTCATTCAAAGAGATACGGTTGCACCCAGAGTTTATGGTTTGGTTAAAGTGCATAAGCCGGGTAATCCTTTAAGAATTATAGTGAATGTACAACACTCCCCAACATATAAAATTTCAAAGTTTTTGTGCCATAGAATAAGAAAATATTCCTATTTCTTAGAACATACCTTGCTTAACTCATATCATTTGGTTGAAATTATTGATAAATATGTACTAGATGAAAAGGATAGATTAGTAAGCTTAGATGTAGTATCTATGTACACAAATATACCGGTACCTGAGGCTCTGGATTGTTTTAGACGTTTCCTAGTTGATCACCCACTAATATTAGAAGGAAGCAAAATGACGTTAGGACACGTCATGGAGATGATGTGTATTTGTATGTCCTCCACTTATTTTAAATTTCATAAGGAATTTTATAAACAAATTAGAGGGGTTCCAATGGGACAACCTTTATCGGTCCCAATAGCCAATATCTTTATGCATTATTTGGAAAATAATCTGTTGGATAAGACTCCATTGAAACCAAAACTGTACCTACGTTTCTTGGATGATATATTACTGATATGGAACCATGGTGACAATAAATTGGTAAATTTCTTAAATTTAGCTAATCGAATGAGTGAACTACAATTTACCTTAGAAAGGGAATCGTCGGGTGAATTACCATTTTTAGATGTCAAATTAATTAGAAATGGTTTGAAATTGGGAAGAGATGTTTATAGGAAGGATACTTATTCAGGAATCCTTCTTAATTTCAAGTCCAATCACCCGTTTCGTATGAAAGTCGGTATCTTAAAGTCATTAACATTAAGAAGTCTCAAGTTAACAGATATAAAGCATAGGAAGTTAGAATTAGACAGACTACGCGATATATTTAAGACTAATGGTTACCCTCCTCATTTAATAGATACAACAATGAGGGACATGGTGAAGAAATTTAATCCTAGTGTGAGATACAAAAAGCGGATAAGGATAAGGAAGAGCGGAAGGTCATGGTATTACCGGACTCTATATTAAGTAGGAAAGTGAAATCAATAGCTTTAAAATACAATATAAGGACCGTTTTAAAACAGCCCCTTACACTAGGCACTATACTCCCTAACCAAAAAGAAAAGATTGAACCATTAGACACTTCAGGAGTGTATGAGATCCCATGCAATGATTGCAGTCTCAAGTATGTTGGTGAAACCATGCGTCCAATCAAAGTAAGAAGAGGTGAACATAAAACTGCGTGTAAATATGGACATATTGCTAAATCTGACCTTGCTCGTCATGTGGTGGAGACTGGGCATACTATCGACTGGGAGGAATGCAAACGCATAGCAATATGTAGTCGTAATAGGATGACGAGATTGATTAGGGAATCTATAGAAATTAAATCTAGAGATAATATTATGAATGAAACAGCTGTTGAAAAATCTTTAGGTCCGATTTGGAATACTGCACTAGCTAGTGGAAGAAAAAGGCGATTGCATGAATTGGTAACTGAAGCTAGCTCCAGTAAAAGATTAAGAACATCGGATTAAGATTGACTAATTAGTGGGCTTTTATTCAACAAATGAATAAACAATTATTATTAATATAATCTTCAAAATTTCATCTCTAACTATTCATTTGATTTTAAAACAAATAGATTTCAAACTTAATTTTCTGTTTTACACCCCCACCCTAACCATTGGAAATATTCTAATAATACAATAGTTATAAGTAATAATTTGTCTGACGCGTGCAAAGGGTAAATTAATGTCTATTGACTGCAGTTTCATTTAGATGTACGTACATGTGTATCAAAATAAAATAATTTAACCAAGTTTTTTAGTTATGCATACACATACACATGGACATGCGTGGCGTGCGCCATTAACTGTTATTAACTTCTCTATCTTGAGTACAACCTAGTGGTTTGAATTGTAATTTAACATGTGCATTAGTCGTTCGGACTTCTGGTTTTATCACTCATGGCATGTTTTTATGACGAGTGTTTCTGAATTATGGGTCTCCCCATCTCA
>JAQBSW010015166.1:0-10290 GCA_029291075.1 Eudiplozoon nipponicum | reverse complement strand
TACCGGCTCCTGATGAGTCGCTAGTAAGCACGAAACGAATGTGCATGAGATTATACTTTCCGTTCATGCTGCCTTTGGTTTATCCTTCTGGTCACAACTGAACTAATTTGTTACTAGGTTCGCAAAACCTAATACATACCTGCATATATATTAGTTCTTCGCAACAAACAGTATTTAACTGTAATATATTGAATTAGATGATGTCATGCTTACCGCGAAATGTGATAACTGATATCGATGAAGGCCAGAGTGTATGGTTTAACTGGGGTAACAGGTGTTCGGAAATTGTTGTAATTCTCAATTTGGGTGAACTTTAGCATAAATTTATATCCATCAGGTTGGTATCATGTACCGACTCGGAAACCATAGTGTTGGTATCCGGTACTCATCGATTTCAAAAAAGGTATCAGTTACTAACACAATGGCCATAGTGTTAGTATCCTTTACAGACTCAGTATATATATTATATAGTGTGAGTTAGCATTGAAGTCGTATTGTCGTTGACTTCAGATTATGTTAGCTTCACTATTACAGGTTTACACATTCGTCTAGGAGATTGTACCGTCCTATTATTCCACATTCTTCTACCAAATATATAGTGGTTAAAGGGCGTAATACCGGCTCCTACTGATGAGTCGCCAGTAAGCACGAAACGAATGTGCATGAGATTATACTTTCCGTTCATGCTGCCTTTGGTTTATCCTTCTGGTCACAACTGAACTAATTTGTTACTAGGTTCGCAAAACCTAATACATACCTGCATATATATTAGTTCTTCGCAACAAACAGTATTTGACTATAAAGTATTGTATTTTGCTTTCAGTTATGTTACCACTTGAATGCGATAGCCGGTTTTATGTTGGAGTTTGTTAATTTGTCCACAACTTTTCGAATTCGGTCAAAAACTCACCGTTGGGTACTGTTTTAACATTAAAAATACTTCGCTGGATGAACCACACCATATAAAACATGTGAGATCATTTTACTTTAAAACAGTTCCGAATGATTATTTAGAGAATCAAGTAGAAAATTTTTGAGAACAGCTGGCGAAGCCCAAAATCAGCCTGGCCACAATAATCTGGCAATTCTAAGAATTCATTTATCAATTGTACATTCTACCTTATATTTTTAACATTAAATGGAAATTTCAAGTTTATCGTCTCCTATTCGTTTCTTTATGTTAATAATTCTCATGTACGCAGAGGGTTGATTTGGGCTTCATAAGTGATACTCAAAAAATTCGTTTTGTTTCCATAAATAAGCACTGAGAGAACTGTTTTAAAGGCGAACTCTTTGACATTATATATATATATATATATATATATATGAAGCAAATTAGATCTGACGTCTAGTAATCTCGCATACATTGTACTTGATTGTAAATGTCGGCTGCACAATTTCTATGCAGTCACGAACATTAACTGTTTGCAGCTTTTGCCACATTTGTATTGGTAATATAATTAAGCAATCTATGATTGCGCGGGTGGTGGTAACCATTCTTTAAATCATGTTTGCGAGCTCGAAGTAAACACCAATCCCATTGTATTTAACCACTCGTCGAAAAACATATAAAAACTACCGCCATTCGAACGCACTGGCGTGTTTTGACCTTCCATGATCATCACCAGAGTACGACGGCAAACTGACTATCGAGGATCAAACCGAATTGCATATATATGGAAAACAAAATTTGGTATGCGTCTCTTACCTCTGTATTGTTTATATATTTACAAATAAAATTGCAAGATGCAAAGTATATTGCCAATTCAACCAATTTACGCCTTCGGTTGATTACATTTCTTTTAATTTACGTATTTTGCGAGTGGTTTGATTCTGTCATTCACTATAGATAGCGAGCGATGCCCTCACAGAAGTTTGATATGATTCGGTATGCATCTGTTTTGTCTTCGATCAGGCTGAGATCAAAACTGATACTGCAAAGCAACAAACCGCGAACGGAACTCGCGGAGATTCATCATTTTAATCTCGCACTGCGCAACAACCCTTCAAAACAAATATGACGTAGTTCGTTCAACAGGGATTGAACTCTGCATCAATTTTTACAAAAACTATAACTGGGAATATGATAACATCGCTTACAACAAAATCTGCGACACAAATGTCCAAGATGCCTATCCATCATAAATATTAATTAGAAGCTTACTTGCGACTGTGTCATAGGTTAATTAAGGTGAATTGCAAAATAATTCACTTAACGAATGAAAGTGCCGCCCGTTTTGTATTTACCAAGGAGTAAATGCTATAGAAAATCTGATATTACACATCATATTATGCAACGTCAAATTAACTAAATTAATGATGGCATTAAAATGCTAGGCGAGGTGGAAATGTCCCAATTTTGCCCGTTCTTGAGGTAATTCCTTTAAAATTTATACATCAAATCTTTCCATTATTAAGGTGTTGTAGGAATAGCAATGCTACTCTAATGAGTCTTCCTGTGGTGTAAAATGTTTTTCGGTTTCTGTCAAGATCACACCTTTTTCTGTATACGTCTAATTTTAGGCAGTGGTACTTTGTGCGACAATTTCATTGTAAAAATGTAACGAGAGGCTTCCAGAATTGAGTTTACTAACCCTTTTAATAGAATATACTGAAAAGGCGGATTAACATATTTGAAAGCACGAACAGGAAAAAGCTGGAGCCGGTAAAAGCAAAGAAGTACTTTTAGATAAGACGTTTTTGTGATTAAGCTGATGGGGTATTATACCAAATATGAAAAGTCGTGTCTTAAATACCACTTGTAGTTCAATCTACTCTATGGTAGAGATATCTTTGATTCAATGTTATAATAGGGCTATTTTCATGCTATTAACATTAGTTGGGTTTGCAATTAATAAACAAACTAATGCGGATGACTATTCATTAAATCAATGGCTATGATAATTGAGCAGAAATTATGTCCACATTTACACTATATATGTTCATGCTAACTCGTTTGAATACAATGAGTTGTGTGAATTCCTTGATGAGAATTATATTGTTTTTATTCTTAATGGTATTAGTGGGTATGCTTACGGAATGTATTTCTATTTACCTGATTTTCGGATTGCGTTCCGAAATGTTTGAATCCACTGTCATCATGATTTCCCCATATATTTCGATATCCATGTACGGATATCTTTTTCAATGGGACGCACATCACACACTTAGTTGACAATCAATATGTCAAGTGGAAATATTAGTTTAAACTGCCCCATTTATACTTGTTGTTAGATCTCTTAAGCATAACTTGTTTTTTTTAAATCTTAAAATGCTTGGAAAGTGTATATCAAATTGGTTTGTGTATATGTCTACATGTATACTTTCTTCGCAATAAGATTACAGTGATTTAATGACAATAACTGGCAACTCATTAGATATGCGTACGTCATGCCTGTGTGTATGTGTTCTCGTTTGTTTTGGATTGAGGAGTAATCAATTAATGCACGTGTACACTCAAAAAATCATGATGACAGTGGATTCAAACATTTCGGTACGCAAGTATGTATTAGGTTTTGCGAACCTAGTAACAAATTAGTTCAGTTGTGACCAGAAGGATAAACCAAAGGCAGCATGAACGGAAAGTATAATCTCATGCACATTCGTTTCGTGCTTACTGGCGACTCATCAGTAGGAGCCGGTATTACGCCCTTTAACCACTATATATTTGGTAGAAGAATGTGGAATAATGGGACGGTACAATCTCCTAGACGAATGTGTAAACCTGTAATAGTGAAGCTAACATAATCTAAAGTCAACGACAATACGACTTCAATGCTAACTCACACTATATAATATATATACCGAGTCTGTAAAGGATACTAACACTATAGCTATTGTGTTAGTAACTGATACCTTTTTTGAAATCGATGAGTACCGGATACTAACACTATGGTTTCCGAGTCGGTACATGATACCAACCTGATGGACATCAATTTATGCTAAAGTTCACCCAAATTGAGAATTACAACAATTTCCGAACACCTGTTACTCCAGTTAAACCATACACTCTGGCCTTCATCATTATCAGTTATCACATTTCGCGGTAAGCATGACATCATTCCATTCAATATATTACAGTTAAAGCCTGTTTGTTGCGAAGATCAAATATATGTACAAGTATGTATTGGGTTTGAACCTAGTAACAAATTAGTTCAGTTGTGACCAGAAGGATAAACTAAGGCAGCATGAACGGAAGGTATAATCTCATGCATATTCGTTTCGGTACGCAATCCGAAAATCAGGTAAATTATCTATTTCCTGTCGCGCAACATGTTTCTTTTAAAGCTTATTTAGGTACTAAATACGGTGCTATGTCCGTGAAGCTGCTAAACAGATATCAACACTTGAAGAAACAATTAGTAAGGCAAGTGGATAATATTCGTTTCATTAAAATATGTTTAACACATTGCGTAATTCCTAAATGTTTTAAATTTAAATTGCCATTTCATTTAAATGCTAAAGGTAGATCTCTTAAACATGAACTAACTTTGAAGATAATGAAAACATTGATTAGCGATTTAAAAAAAACGCAAATACTAACTAATCAGAGAGAAAACTAAAATATAAACAAGTATAAATGGGGCAGTTTAAACTAATATTTCCACTTGACATACTGATTGTCAACTAAGTGTGTGATGTGCGTCCCATTGAAAAAGATATCCGTACATGGATATCGAAATATATGGAAAAATCATGATGACAGTGGATTCAAACATTTCAGTACGCTATCCGAAAATCAGGTAAATTAATAGTGAAAAAGTTTTGTTTATGGCCAAATCACTCTTAGCCGAGTGTATAGGTCACTTTTTGTATGATTTTTAATTGAAAAATGATTTATGTTTGTCCTGCTCTACATATTGTAACGACACAAAGAAATTCACCGACATATTGCGTAAATTAAATTCAATTCAATTTACGCTGCACCAATAAGAAAAAAGCGAAATTTGCTGTTAACCAAAAGTGTTGAAGTTGCCAATCAAGGCTATTTAAGAAGGTGAATTCACCATGCAAGTCAGTTAGCGCGTTTGCCTTCTGCTTTGCGTTTCTTTGACGTGCTGTCTGCTTTCGTCACATACGCTGGTTTTTGGGCTTGCTTCACACACATTGGCAATTTCAGTCACACCAATCTCGTTGCTGTACATCTAGAGAGACGAGCCAGTTACTGCAGAATTTTAACGAGTTTACTCAGCGAGATTTCATCACCACAACACAAGGAATCACAACCAGAGTCAACCAGAGCTGGTCTCAAGTGTCTAGGAGTATTTATGGTCATTTTGAATACTGAATTAGAAAAAATTATTACGGATCTTCAAAACTCCATGAAGGAGCTTAGGGTGGAAAATAAAACTTTAAAAAATACAATTTTAAAGCTACGGTCGGATGCTAGCAACTATTCAGCAAAATTGGATGTATCCGAGAGGAGAAATGATAATTTAAGCGCAAAAATTGAGCAATTGACCGTTGCGTTAAACAATGGATTGAGTTAAGCGAAATAACTAAGGAAGATGACATATCAACAAAAAGCAGTTCTTCTGGGGAAGAAATATTGAATATCTTGTCTAATGAAGTTTCTGCGAGAATTGGAAAACAAGAACAATTAATTTTATTTAATCTTAAGGAAAATGCTGATCATAAGGATGTTGAAAAGTTAAATGCTCTAATAAGAGATACGACTGAAGCTGAAATAACTAAATGCTTTAGAGTGGGACAAAAATCGGAACGTCCAAGACCAGTTGTGATAAAATTGTCAAAAAGGCCAACGAACAAGCAAGTTGAGGATATTAATAAAAAGAAAGAAGAATGCAGTAACTTTCAGAACATATTCATCACTAGATACAAGACTTTTCTGCAAAGAAAACTGGCTGCGGTAAAAAAGTTAAAGAAGAATCTAGATCAGAAATTAAGTCAAGCGGAAATAGTCACAATAAAGGCTGTGTCAAACGACTCTAAAATCACAAAAAACGGGGTTTCGTTAATGAATGTGGTGGACAGCGGACAGTTACGAACCATAGATACGGTACCCAACAAACGAAGTATAAGGAAACCGAAAAAGTTAAATCAGTAACTATTGATGATAGTAAAGATGAGTTGTCCTGTTCATATACATTATTTTATGCTAATTGTAGAAGTATTAAGAATAAAACTTTTTTGTTGTGTGATTTTATAATAAGTAGCAATTTTGACTTTATAATACTATCTGAAACCTGGCTGAACAAGAACATTGAAAACTATGAATTTGACATTCCTCATTATTCTCTATTTAGGAAAGACAGGTCACTGGATAAAAGAGGTGGAGGAGTACTTATTTATAGCAAATCGATATTAAATGCAACAGTGTTACATTCTAGCAAATATAATTCTGTCATTGATTTTGTATCTATACAAATTGATAACCTGATTCTTATCGCGGTTTACAGACCGCCGTATGCTAATTTACATGATGATCAAATATTTATCAATTCCTTTCAATCTATTTTTGACTGCCATGGTTATATTATTGTGGTAGGAGATTTTAATAAGGTGCATGACTGTGAAATAATCAATCTTTTTTTTAATCATGATCTTAAGCAGATTATAAAGGAACCAACTAGAGGTTCGGAATGCTTAGAACATGTATATTTAGAAGTTGAAGTGTTGAACTCACACAGTTATGATGTTGTAAATTACTTTAAAGAATTGGATCATAAACAAATTATTCTACAATGGAACATTTTGAGTAGCAAAACATTGACACCTAATTTTGAAAATGCTCACGTGCAATGTTCCAGAATCAACTAGAATCTTTTTAGAGAATTAAGCTTATCAATTGATTATGAAAGTTTTTTTATCATGAACGATGACGAATTTGTTTCTTCTGTTTCACTGTTATTATCTGATATATTTAGAGCATCAACATTTACGAAAGTAATACCAAAGCGAATCAATAGGAAGTTATGTAAGCTAAGAATCAAACGAGATAATATAATGAAATGTAGTCTTATCAATAGTATTAGAAAAATGAGGTTAGATATGATAGTTAAAGAAATTAATTCATCACTGCTGATAATCCGTCAAAGATCAGAGAGAATTATTCTGGCTAAACTGAAGAGTAATCCTAGACTAGGATACAAACTCCTCACAGACTACGGCAAATATAAGGAAAAATTAAACATTATATTACCTGTGGGTAAAACTGATTATGAATTTCTCTGTGAATTGGATGAAGTATTTGGCAACTTGTTGTGTGATCCACAGAAGGAAAGCAATTTTATTGACCTACCGGATCCTTCAGGAAACCAGGATCTAGGAGTTGTTATTGACAGTGATGCATTTATAGAATAATGTTAAAAATGAAATCAAAAAAACAAAAATGATTACCTTGGTATATCGATTTATAACTTACTTTAATTACCTTTAAATTTTACGAATGCGCTCTGCAATTTTATAAATAGAATTTTGAAGAGTGGGATATTACCAATCGATATACTAACAATAGTAGCTAAACCTTTGCCTAAAATAAGTAAGCCAACGTGTGCCAGTGATTACAGATTAATCTCTATTATTCCCTCGTTTTGAAGATAATAGAACGATTAATACTTGATCATTTAGAACGTATGCTGCCGGCTGATTTCGATGTATGCCAACATGGCTTCACGAAAGACAGGTCGACAACTACTAATATGCTCTCTATGTGGAAACATGTAATTACATTAGATGAGAAAAAGTTAGATGCATTAATTGTATTCATAGATATCTCAAAAGCTTTTGACTCTATATCTTTTGATGCTATCTTGAATGCGATTAATTTATTGAATATTGATCCGAATATTTTTAGATTACTTAGGTACTACTTATATAATCGAAGAATGAGTATTCAAGTAAACGATTTGGTATCTGACAGAACAGGTAGGTTTACAGGACAAAAGTTTGTGGTAAGTACATAACGAAACTAAGATTCCTAACGGTCGAGTTTGCAAAGTTGCTGATGATTTGAAAATAATCTTTCCAATTGATCCAAATAATGTTGAATTCTCCAAAAATAATGTGACACTTAATTTGTATGATTTAAGTAGATATTTGTTAGCACTAGGGCTGAGAATAAACAGTAAAAAGACGAGAGCTTTAAAAATAGGTAACAGAACAGATTTTAAGTATGTTTATTTTCATGATGCTGAGATTATTGATGTTTTTGAGATTAAACTTATGCAAGAAATTAAGGATTTAGGCATAACTATTCAATGTACAGCTTCTGCTGAGAGACATATTGAAAGGATAGTAGGCAGTGCCAAGAACAGATGGGCATTGATAAATAGAAATATTATATCACATGAAATAAAATTCAAAATTTTTATAATATGGATTAGACCGATACTAGAATATGCCGCCGCTACTTGGAATCCCTTAACAAAGGGTCTGTCTAATAAAATGGAAGCTGTACAAAGAAAAGTTGTGAAGCAAATTAGTCCTATCTCCTGCACTATATACGCCACTAGATTACAATTTGTATCACTGCATCCTTTATGGTTTCGGAGAATGTGCTATTGTATAAAAGTTTTCCATTTAAACCAGTGGTCTGGTGCCTATATGAATCCCATAAGAAAGAGTCATGAAATTGGAACTAGATCTGGTCATTCTGCAATATCTCCACCTTTGATTGGGAATGTTGCGAGCAAGCTGTTCTCGTTTTCAAAAATTTACAAAATTTATAATCACTTGCCAAAGGGGCTTAGAGAAACGCCTCCAACTAAAATATCTTTTAAATTTTTATCTACCGAACTAGAAAAAGTGTTTAATCCTGATGATATTTTTAATTTTGATTACGATAATACTTTTTCATGGTTAAATAAAAGCCAAGATTAATTGTTTCAGCAACAAATGTAATATTCGAGTTATAACTTAAATTTCCAATTTTGATTAAGAATCTATCACTGTTTATAGCTGATCTTTCAGATGCCGATAAACTGTACAGTACACTTAATTGCACATATATATGTGATGTGATATCTTTTTACATTGTACATTTTCTAATTTTATTATTTAATGGAACATGTGTGGTTTGAATCCAAATAAAGATATTCTATTCTATTCTATTCTAAATGACCTTCTCGGCATTTTCCAGAGAACGCAAGACCGGCCCTATTAAGGGCCTCCGACATTACTAATTCAGTCTTCCTGGCACTCAAACTAACTTTGTCACGTTGTACGGCATTTACATCAAGCTGGGGCGTTTACAATATCTCATTTTACTCGATACAAAAAGAGCGATATTTTAAATTTTGGTGTCATTTATTTTAATTAATGTTCTAAAATGTTTGAAAATATCTCTAGCAATACCAGTGATTTAGCGCAACACCAGATATTTCAATACAAAATCTTTAACAGTATTATATACCACATATTTTGTTCTGGAATTTTTACTATTTCTTGATTTAATCTGCATTTGTTCAAGTTTATTATTTTTAAACTCCTTTTAACGTATGAACTTGTTTTATTCTTAGCTGAAATAAAATGTCTAGCTATATGGCATATGTACGTTTCGCCTTTTATTTTATCTTATTAGCCGTCAAATAATGCATCGATTAATGAGATTGATACAGAAAACGATTTAGTAATTAAAATTACAAAATTTAATAAAGTCATTAATTCATATGAAACATATATAGCTTTTGAAATCCTCACAAAGGTATGTTTACTGTAAGCGAATACTGTCATATATTATTTGCATTATATTTTTGTTCCCTTTGCAAGCGAATAAATGTTAACTTTTAATGAACAGAATTTTAGATACTTCTAATTGTCTGAAGTGTTTACATAGTTTGCTTCTGCATGCAGACTCCAACCATATATTTTAATTGTGTGGTACCACGCTCCTGGATTACCGCAATCAGGATGTACAACGGAATTAGTTCAGCTAACCTGATCAAAGTCTTGTAGAAGTTCTTTGGTCACTTCTATAGTCGAGACCATTTGATGCCAGATTCGTATTTTTTAATATAGCTAGAATGATCAAATTTACAACTTAATTCCTCATTCCTTTCAACACCTTACCTTATGCTAACCTTCCTAAGTCCTTCGGTCAACTGCTTTTCATCCTCATTTTGAATGCTGCTATGCACTATATAATAATAATAATACATTTATTTGGCATCAAAGGCCAACTGGCCCAATCATTGAAATAGCAAATCAAGGGTAGGATATGTGGAGGTGAGTGGAATTGTGACTAGCAAAGTATTTAATAGCAGGGGGAGGAGTTGAGGAAGAGAAAGGTTATCATCAACTTCATGATAGTTCAATCTGGTGAAAAATAAA
>JAQBSW010015165.1:0-10292 GCA_029291075.1 Eudiplozoon nipponicum | reverse complement strand
TTAATTGAAATTACCTGATCTGCGTTTTGACTAACGCAGCTTTCATTGTTCCAGTAATTTTCTTTTAGCAAGATATTTCGGCCCATCTTACCGTAGGCCTTCATCAGTTGCATCTCACGAAACAAATGAAGCAAGTGTTTTATTTCCTCTAGTCATAATATTTATATACCTCAGACTGACCTTTCATTAGATATTCGCGTGTCACATATTTGTGTGTGTGTACATTTTCATAACCGTTGTTTTCATCTAACTAATTTCGACCAGAGTGGCTGAATAATAATTTATCAATTGCATGCAATAACTATTCGTTTTTAACACACTCAGTGTAAATGACGTAACTGAGATGGGGGAGACCCATAATTCAGAAACACTCGTCATAAAAACATGCCATGAGTGATTAAACCAGAAGTCCGAAAGACTATTGCACATGTTAAATTACAATTCAAACCACTAGGTTGTACTCAAGATAGAGAAGTTAATAACAGTTATTGGCGCACGCCACGCATGTCCATGTGTATGTGTATGCATAACTAAAAAACTTGGTTAAATTATTTTATTTTGATACACATGTACGTACATCTAAATGAAACTGCAGTCAATAGACATTAATTTACCCTTTGCACGCGTCAGACAAATTATTACTTATAACTATTGTATTATTATAATATTTCCAATGGGTAGGGTGGGGGTGTAAAACAGAAAATTAAGGTTGAAATCACTATTTGTTTTAAAATCAAATGAACAGTTAGAGATGAAATTTTGAAGACTATATTCATAATAATTGTTTATTCATTTGTTGAATAAAAGCCCACTAATTAGTCAATCTTAATCTGATGTTCTTAATCTTTTACTGGAGCTAGCTTCAGTTACCAATTCATGCAATCGCCTTTTTCTTCCACTAGCTAGTGCAGTATTCCAAATCGGACCTAAGGATTTTTCAACAGCTGTTTCATTCATAATATTATCTCTAGATTTAATTTCTATAGATTCCCTAATCAATCTCGTCATCCTATTACGACTACATATTGCTATGCGTTTGCATTCCTCCCAGTCGATAGTATGCCCAGTCTCCACTACATGACGAGCAAGATCAGATTTAGCAATATGTCCATATTTACACGCAGTTTTATGTTCACCTCTTCTTACTTTGATTGGACGCATGGTTTCACCAACATACTTGAGACTGCAATCATTGCATGGGATCTCATACACTCCTGAAGTGTCTAAGGGTTCAATCTTTTCTTTTTGGTTAGGGAGTATAGTGCCTAGTGTAAGGGGCTGTTTTAAAACGGTCCTTATATTGTATTTTAAAGCTATTGATTTCACTTTCCTACTTAATATAGAGTCCGGTAATACCATGACCTTCCGCTCTTCCTTATCCTTATCCGCTTTTGTGTATCTCAAACTAGGATTAAATTTCTTCACCATGTCCCTCATTGTTGTATCTATTAAATGAGGAGGGTAACCATTAGTCTTAAATATATCGCGTAGTCTGTCTAATTCTAACTTCCTATGCTTTATATCTGTTAACTTGAGACTTCTTAATGTTAATGACTTTAAGATCCCGACTTTCATACGAAACGGGTGATTGGACTTGAAATTAAGAAGGATTCCTGAATAAGTATCCTTCCTATAAATATCTCTTCCCAATTTCAGAAACACGGAAACTCCTTCAAGAAACATTTAACATGGAATTATAGCAGCAATGCCGTTAAATGGTATAATAAATATACGTTATTGAAACAACAAATCGTGAGGCAAGTGTCAAATATTTCCTTTTTAAGTATTTGTTTAAAACATGATGTTATTCCTAAATGTTTTCGTTTTAAATTAAATTTTAAGTTAAATGCTTATGGCATGTCCCTTAAGCATGAGCTTTGTATAAATATTATAAAAACTTTGATTCGTGATTTAGTTAAACGTAAGATTATACTTATTAAGGAAAAAACTAAACTAAGATCGATGTTAACTTCTCTTTTGCACGCAGATGATTTTAAATGCATTGAGGATTTCAGTGATAAAGCCCGTAATAGAGAAATTAAAAAAGTAAGAATTAGACATAATAAAAAATTAGCTGACTTGGGAATTTATAGACCCCAAGAAAATGATAATTTAATCGGGACTAATAGAATAGTAAATCTATCAACATTAAATCTTAAGAAGGATCAAGTTGAACTACTTAACCGTGGTTTAAACATGGCTATTCCTAATGAAAGATCGGTTAGAAACGAATTAATTACTGAGGCTGTCAAAACGGCAAAGCTTCTTTCGGATAATGATAAGGTGAATGAGCGAACTACAATTTACCTTAGAAAGGGAATCGTCGGGTGAATTACCATTTTTAGATGTCAAATTAATTAGAAATGGTCTGAAATTGGGAAGAGATATTTATAGGAAGGATACTTATTCAGGAATCCTTCTTAATTTCAAGTCCAATCACCCGTTTCGTATGAAAGTCGGTATCTTAAAGTCATTAACATTAAGAAGTCTCAAGTTAACAGATATAAAGCATAGGAAGTTAGAATTAGACAGACTACGCGATATATTTAAGACTAATGGTTACCCTCCTCATTTAATAGATACAACAATGAGGGACATGGTGAAGAAATTTAATCCTAGTGTGAGATACAAAAAAGCGGATAAGGATAAGGAAGAGCGGAAGGTCATGGTATTACCGGACTCTATATTAAGTAGGAAAGTGAAATCAATAGCTTTAAAATACAATATAAGGACCGTTTTAAAACAGCCCCTTACACTAGGCACTATACTCCCTAACCAAAAAGAAAAGATTGAACCATTAGACACTTCAGGAGTGTATGAGATCCCATGCAATGATTGCAGTCTCAAGTATGTTGGTGAAACCATGCGTCCAATCAAAGTAAGAAGAGGTGAACATAAAACTGCGTGTAAATATGGACATATTGCTAAATCTGACCTTGCTCGTCATGTAGTGGAGACTGGGCATACTATCGACTGGGAGGAATGCAAACGCATAGCAATATGTAGTCGTAATAGGATGACGAGATTGATTAGGGAATCTATAGAAATTAAATCTAGAGATAATATTATGAATGAAACAGCTGTTGAAAAATCTTTAGGTCCGATTTGGAATACTGCACTAGCTAGTGGAAGAAAAAGGCGATTGCATGAATTGGTAACTGAAGCTAGCTCCAGTAAAAGATTAAGAACATCGGATTAAGATTGACTAATTAGTGGGCTTTTATTCAACAAATGAATAAACAATTATTATGAATATAGTCTTCAAAATTTCATCTCTAACTATTCATTTGATTTTAAAACAAATAGTGATTTCAACCTTAATTTTCTGTTTTACACCCCCACCCTAACCATTGGAAATATTCTAATAATACAATAGTTATAAGTAATAATTTGTCTGACGCGTGCAAAGGGTAAATTAATGTCTATTGACTGCAGTTTCATTTAGATGTACGTACATGTGTATCAAAATAAAATAATTTAACCAAGTTTTTTAGTTATGCATACACATACACATGGACATGCGTGGCGTGCGCCATTAACTGTTATTAACTTCTCTATCTTGAGTACAACCTAGTGGTTTGAATTGTAATTTAACATGTGCATTAGTCGTTCGGACTTCTGGTTTTATCACTCATGGCATGTTTTTATGACGAGTGTTTCTGAATTATGGGTCTCCCCATCTCAGTTACGTCATTTACATTGAGTGTGTTTAAAAAACGAATAGTTATTGCATGCAATTGATAAATTATTATTCAGCCACTCTGGTCTAAATTAGTTAGATGAAAACAACAGTTATGAAAATGCACACACACACACAATGTGACACACGTATAACCAATGAAAGGTCAGTCTGGGGTATATAAATATTATGACTAGAGGAAATAACGCGCTTGCTTCATTTGTTTCGTGAAATGCATCTGATGAAGATCTTCGGTAAGGAAGATCGAAATATCATAGAAAAAGAAAATTACTGGAACAATGAAAGCTGCGTTAGTCAAAACGCAGATCAGGTAATTACAATTATTCCAGTTCCGCATCAAGGAAACTCTTTCAAGAAACATTTAACATGGAACTATAACAGAAATGCCGTTAAATGGTATAATAAATATACGCTAATGAAACAACAAATCGTGAGGCAAGTGTCAAATATTTCCTTTTTAAGTATTTGTTTAAAACATGATGTTATTCCTAAATGTTTTCGTTTTAAACTAAATTTTAAGCTAAATGCTTATGGCATGTCTCTTAAGCATGACCTTTGTATAAATATTATAAAAACTTTGATTCGTGATTTAGTTAAACGTAAGATTATACTTATTCAGAAAAAAACTAAACTAAGATCGATGTTAACTTCTCTTTTGCACGTAGATGATTTTAAATGCATTGAGGATTTCAGTGATAAAGCCCGTAATAGAGAAATAAAAAAGTAAGAATTAGACACGATAAAAAATTAGCTGACTTGGGAATTTATAGACCCCAAGAAAGTGATAATTTAATCGGGACTAATAGAATAGTAAATCTATCAACATTAAATCTTAAGAAGGATCAAGTTGAACTACTTAACCGTGGTTTAAACATGGCTATTCCTAATGAAAGATCGGTTAGAAACGAATTAATTACTGAGGCTGTCAAAACGGCAAAGCTTCTTTCGGATAATGATAAGGTGAAATTTGAATTAGACGTTGCCTCATTGGTTTTAACACACAAAGAGGATAAAGTTAAGCCTAATTATGAAATTAAACGTCTCAGAAAAGATTTAGTATCAAATAAGGTTATATGTCTTAAGGCGGATAAAGGAGGAGCTACAGTACTGATGAATCAATCTGATTATAACAATAAAATGATAGAACAGTTAAGTAATGCTGAAGTATACACTAAAATAACAAAAGACCCTACTGATAAGTTACAAGGGCAAGTAAAATTATTAATCAATAAAATGATTGCTAATGAAGAATTGGATTCGACGCATGGTAACACTCTCATTCAAAGAGATACGGTTGCACCCAGAGTTTATGGTTTGGTTAAAGTGCATAAGCCGGGTAATCCTTTAAGAATTATAGTGAATGTACAACACTCCCCAACATATAAAATTTCAAAGTTTTTGTGCCATAGAATAAGAAAATATTCCTATTTCTTAGAACATACCTTGCTTAACTCATATCATTTGGTTGAAATTATTGATAAATATGTACTAGATGAAAAGGATAGATTAGTAAGCTTAGATGTAGTATCTATGTACACAAATATACCGGTACCTGAGGCTCTGGATTGTTTTAGACGTTTCCTAGTTGATCACCCACTAATATTAGAAGGAAGCAAAATGACGTTAGGACACGTCATGGAGATGATGTGTATTTGTATGTCCTCCACTTATTTTAAATTTCATAAGGAATTTTATAAACAAATTAGAGGCGTTCCAATGGGACAACCTTTATCGGTCCCAATAGCCAATATCTTTATGCATTATTTGGAAAATAATCTGTTGGATAAGACTCCATTGAAACCAAAACTGTACCTACGTTTCTTGGATGATATATTACTGATATGGAACCATGGTGACAATAAATTGGTAAATTTCTTAAATTTAGCTAATCGAATGAGTGAACTACAATTTACCTTAGAAAGGGAATCGTCGGGTGAATTACCATTTTTAGATGTCAAATTAATTAGAAATGGTTTGAAATTGGGAAGAGATGTTTATAGGAAGGATACTTATTCAGGAATCCTTCTTAATTTCAAGTCCAATCACCCGTTTCGTATGAAAGTCGGTATCTTAAAGTCATTAACATTAAGAAGTCTCAAGTTAACAGATATAAAGCATAGGAAGTTAGAATTAGACAGACTACGCGATATATTTAAGACTAATGGTTACCCTCCTCATTTAATAGATACAACAATGAGGGACATGGTGAAGAAATTTAATCCTAGTGTGAGATACAAAAAAGCGGATAAGGATAAGGAAGAGCGGAAGGTCATGGTATTACCGGACTCTATATTAAGTAGGAAAGTGAAATCAATAGCTTTAAAATACAATATAAGGACCGTTTTAAAACAGCCCCTTACACTAGGCACTATACTCCCTAACCAAAAAGAAAAGATTGAACCATTAGACACTTCAGGAGTGTATGAGATCCCATGCAATGATTGCAGTCTCAAGTATGTTGGTGAAACCATGCGTCCAATCAAAGTAAGAAGAGGTGAACATAAAACTGCGTGTAAATATGGACATATTGCTAAATCTGACCTTGCTCGTCATGTGGTGGAGACTGGGCATACTATCGACTGGGAGGAATGCAAACGCATAGCAATATGTAGTCGTAATAGGATGACGAGATTGATTAGGGAATCTATAGAAATTAAATCTAGAGATAATATTATGAATGAAACAGCTGTTGAAAAATCTTTAGGTCCGATTTGGAATACTGCACTAGCTAGTGGAAGAAAAAGGCGATTGCATGAATTGGTAACTGAAGCTAGCTCCAGTAAAAGATTAAGAACATCGGATTAAGATTGACTAATTAGTGGGCTTTTATTCAACAAATGAATAAACAATTATTATTAATATAATCTTCAAAATTTCATCTCTAACTATTCATTTGATTTTAAAACAAATAGATTTCAAACTTAATTTTCTGTTTTACACCCCCACCCTAACCATTGGAAATATTCTAATAATACAATAGTTATAAGTAATAATTTGTCTGACGCGTGCAAAGGGTAAATTAATGTCTATTGACTGCAGTTTCATTTAGATGTACGTACATGTGTATCAAAATAAAATAATTTAACCAAGTTTTTTAGTTATGCATACACATACACATGGACATGCGTGGCGTGCGCCATTAACTGTTATTAACTTCTCTATCTTGAGTACAACCTAGTGGTTTGAATTGTAATTTAACATGTGCATTAGTCGTTCGGACTTCTGGTTTTATCACTCATGGCATGTTTTTATGACGAGTGTTTCTGAATTATGGGTCTCCCCATCTCAGTTACGTCATTTACATTGAGTGTGTTTAAAAAAAACGATTAGTTATTGCATGCAATTGATAAATTATTATTTAGCCACTCTGGTCTAAATTAGTTAGATGAAAACAACAGTTATGAAAATGCACACACACACACAAGTGACACACGTATAACCAATGAAAGGTCAGTCTGGGGTATATAAATATTATGACTAGAGGAAATAACGCGCTTGCTTCATTTGTTTCGTGAAATGCATCTGATGAAGATCTTCGGTAAGGAAGATCGAAATATCATAGAAAAAGAAAATTACTGGAACAATGAAAGCTGCGTTAGTCAAAACGCAGATCAGGTAATTACAATTATTCCAGTTCCGCATCAAGGAAACTCTTTCAAGAAACATTTAACATGGAACTATAACAGAAATGCCGTTAAATGGTATAATAAATATACGCTAATGAAACAACAAATCGTGAGGCAAGTGTCAAATATTTCCTTTTTAAGTATTTGTTTAAAACATGATGTTATTCCTAAATGTTTTCGTTTTAAACTAAATTTTAAGCTAAATGCTTATGGCATGTCTCTTAAGCATGACCTTTGTATAAATATTATAAAAACTTTGATTCGTGATTTAGTTAAACGTAAGATTATACTTATTCAGAAAAAAACTAAACTAAGATCGATGTTAACTTCTCTTTTGCACGTAGATGATTTTAAATGCATTGAGGATTTCAGTGATAAAGCCCGTAATAGAGAAATAAAAAAGTAAGAATTAGACACGATAAAAAATTAGCTGACTTGGGAATTTATAGACCCCAAGAAAGTGATAATTTAATCGGGACTAATAGAATAGTAAATCTATCAACATTAAATCTTAAGAAGGATCAAGTTGAACTACTTAACCGTGGTTTAAACATGGCTATTCCTAATGAAAGATCGGTTAGAAACGAATTAATTACTGAGGCTGTCAAAACGGCAAAGCTTCTTTCGGATAATGATAAGGTGAAATTTGAATTAGACGTTGCCTCATTGGTTTTAACACACAAAGAGGATAAAGTTAAGCCTAATTATGAAATTAAACGTCTCAGAAAAGATTTAGTATCAAATAAGGTTATATGTCTTAAGGCGGATAAAGGAGGAGCTACAGTACTGATGAATCAATCTGATTATAACAATAAAATGATAGAACAGTTAAGTAATGCTGAAGTATACACTAAAATAACAAAAGACCCTACTGATAAGTTACAAGGGCAAGTAAAATTATTAATCAATAAAATGATTGCTAATGAAGAATTGGATTCGACGCATGGTAACACTCTCATTCAAAGAGATACGGTTGCACCCAGAGTTTATGGTTTGGTTAAAGTGCATAAGCCGGGTAATCCTTTAAGAATTATAGTGAATGTACAACACTCCCCAACATATAAAATTTCAAAGTTTTTGTGCCATAGAATAAGAAAATATTCCTATTTCTTAGAACATACCTTGCTTAACTCATATCATTTGGTTGAAATTATTGATAAATATGTACTAGATGAAAAGGATAGATTAGTAAGCTTAGATGTAGTATCTATGTACACAAATATACCGGTACCTGAGGCTCTGGATTGTTTTAGACGTTTCCTAGTTGATCACCCACTAATATTAGAAGGAAGCAAAATGACGTTAGGACACGTCATGGAGATGATGTGTATTTGTATGTCCTCCACTTATTTTAAATTTCATAAGGAATTTTATAAACAAATTAGAGGGGTTCCAATGGGACAACCTTTATCGGTCCCAATAGCCAATATCTTTATGCATTATTTGGAAAATAATCTGTTGGATAAGACTCCATTGAAACCAAAACTGTACCTACGTTTCTTGGATGATATATTACTGATATGGAACCATGGTGACAATAAATTGGTAAATTTCTTAAATTTAGCTAATCGAATGAGTGAACTACAATTTACCTTAGAAAGGGAATCGTCGGGTGAATTACCATTTTTAGATGTCAAATTAATTAGAAATGGTTTGAAATTGGGAAGAGATGTTTATAGGAAGGATACTTATTCAGGAATCCTTCTTAATTTCAAGTCCAATCACCCGTTTCGTATGAAAGTCGGTATCTTAAAGTCATTAACATTAAGAAGTCTCAAGTTAACAGATATAAAGCATAGGAAGTTAGAATTAGACAGACTACGCGATATATTTAAGACTAATGGTTACCCTCCTCATTTAATAGATACAACAATGAGGGACATGGTGAAGAAATTTAATCCTAGTGTGAGATACAAAAAGCGGATAAGGATAAGGAAGAGCGGAAGGTCATGGTATTACCGGACTCTATATTAAGTAGGAAAGTGAAATCAATAGCTTTAAAATACAATATAAGGACCGTTTTAAAACAGCCCCTTACACTAGGCACTATACTCCCTAACCAAAAAGAAAAGATTGAACCATTAGACACTTCAGGAGTGTATGAGATCCCATGCAATGATTGCAGTCTCAAGTATGTTGGTGAAACCATGCGTCCAATCAAAGTAAGAAGAGGTGAACATAAAACTGCGTGTAAATATGGACATATTGCTAAATCTGACCTTGCTCGTCATGTGGTGGAGACTGGGCATACTATCGACTGGGAGGAATGCAAACGCATAGCAATATGTAGTCGTAATAGGATGACGAGATTGATTAGGGAATCTATAGAAATTAAATCTAGAGATAATATTATGAATGAAACAGCTGTTGAAAAATCTTTAGGTCCGATTTGGAATACTGCACTAGCTAGTGGAAGAAAAAGGCGATTGCATGAATTGGTAACTGAAGCTAGCTCCAGTAAAAGATTAAGAACATCGGATTAAGATTGACTAATTAGTGGGCTTTTATTCAACAAATGAATAAACAATTATTATTAATATAATCTTCAAAATTTCATCTCTAACTATTCATTTGATTTTAAAACAAATAGATTTCAAACTTAATTTTCTGTTTTACACCCCCACCCTAACCATTGGAAATATTCTAATAATACAATAGTTATAAGTAATAATTTGTCTGACGCGTGCAAAGGGTAAATTAATGTCTATTGACTGCAGTTTCATTTAGATGTACGTACATGTGTATCAAAATAAAATAATTTAACCAAGTTTTTTAGTTATGCATACACATACACATGGACATGCGTGGCGTGCGCCATTAACTGTTATTAACTTCTCTATCTTGAGTACAACCTAGTGGTTTGAATTGTAATTTAACATGTGCATTAGTCGTTCGGACTTCTGGTTTTATCACTCATGGCATGTTTTTATGACGAGTGTTTCTGAATTATGGGTCTCCCCATCTCA
>JAQBSW010015164.1:0-10293 GCA_029291075.1 Eudiplozoon nipponicum | reverse complement strand
GATCATCCTAGAAGAAAAAATAAAAAGAAATTTCGTTAAATATATTAAATAATTATGTTTTTTTTCTCCTTACCAAACAATATATTTGTAAACATGTGATTATGAGCAAAGTTGGATAAGACGTTTTAAATTTCCGATTAAATAAATGTACAAATCTTCAGCAATTAATAAAACCGTCTGATAAATACAGAAAGTATTTCATTATAGACAAATAAATTAAGCAAAACTATTGTATAATATATTTGATTTTTATTAATTGTTTATAATTAGTTTCATTGTGCGTTAATTAAGGAATATTGTACCATTTTACGAGCAATCTTTCACGATGACATCTTAAGACATAATTAATATATTACCTTTTAGTCTTTTTACCCTTAATTATTTATTCGATGTTGTACGTTTATTAAAAATCGACAACGTTAAATGTAAACATAAAAGAATTTATACATAAAGTGGGCATAAAAATCTGTTAGCAGACAATCGTATATCCAAAACAGCACCTCTATAGTATATAGTGTCCTTCATAAACGCAAATGTAATTTTTCAAATGATTTTTATATTCATAGTACCTTTTCCATGTGTGAAGATAAAAATAGCTTTTATTAGATTGAATAAAATTGGGTTTTTTCATTTTCTTCCTGAGTATCGATGAAGGAAAATATATTTATATTATTCATAAAAATGTAAGACAAACAAAAGTTTAAAATGGGAGGTAAGTGTAAAGTAGTAAAACGACCAATATTTTTGTAAATCATTTAGAAATTAGGCCCAATGCTTGAATTCGTTTTTTCTACTTATATAAATCAGGCTGAATTTTTCTATTAAAAGCGCTTTACGAATTTCTATTTATTATCTGTTATTATGTTTGTAATTATATCAAACGCCATATCTGGAGGACACATGTGCAAGGTTTTCAATATGTGATGCCCAATTACAGACGTTTGTTTATTATTTGTTATCGCAGAGAACTTTTGCTTTGTAATTTGCTTCTAATTAGGTCATTATCCGTCTAATATTCAGCTTACGAAAGTTGATAAACAAATTACAGAATTTATATTGCTAAATAATTGTTAAGATGGAAAATATACGCTGTTTTTCGTTTATTGCAGACAAATGCAAACCAGACCATATACAAAAGCTAGATAACGACATTAGTGCTAATAAAAAGTACTTGCTTTAATAGGGTAGGTCAAAAGAAAGATACATTTTTCAGATGAAAGTAATTAATAAAACAAAAATCTCAATAGATGTCAATTTAATTTATATGGCTGCGGCACCGAAACTCAGACTAGTTTAATCATTTATACCAACTAAGTACAAACCACTAACAACGCAAAAAAACTATTTTACAATGTGAAAATCATTATCAATAGCCAATTGTTCGTTCCATGCATTTAGTTTCCAAATAATTTGAGTTTGGAAGCAGAGTTTAAGATTTACGAACTTCTATTAAACTATGGCAGAATGCCTTGATTCCAAATGCTCCTACAAAAGAAAAACTGTTGACAGAGTATGGATTTGTTGGAGCAACAGGTGTTCAAATGTAGTTGTAATACTTAATTTTAGTGAAATTCAGCTTACCTTAAAATCAATTATGTTGGTACCAGGGAATGACTCGGAAACGACAGTGTTGGTACATTATACCTGTTCGGTATTTATTATATATAATGAGTTGGCCTTGAACTCTCATTGTCTACGACTTTATATGAAGTCAACTCCGTAAATGCTAAATTACACGTTCGTATAAGTTATTTTACTTTTCAACGTTTCAACATTTCTTGATAAAATATATGATTAGCATAGGACTTTGCACTGGCCAGTTAAAACTAAACGTATTTATCAATTAGATTGTACCTCTAATTTATACTGAATATGGTTTATACTTCCGATCCTATTTGAACTAATTTGTTACTCAGTACGCAACACCTAATACATAATTGCATTTATATCGGTTTATCGCAACGATCAAAGTTTAACTATTGACAATGAAGGTCAAACTGCAGACCAAATATTACCATCCACAGTCCTATGTCATATACCACGCACAACCGTTTAGCAACGCAGGAAAAATGTGAGGATTTATTTTAGTAGAAGCATATGTAAACAGGTTTATGGTATGGGAACGGGAAATCCGCTACCTCCAGTTTCAGTAATATTCCTGACTGCATAGAAATTGTGCAGTCGACATTTCTAGTCAAGTGCAATGTATGCGAGACTGCTAGAGGTGACAGCCGCATATCTAAATTTGATTTCCATATATATTCAATGCAGTTTGATCCTCGATAGTCAATTTACCGTCGTAATCTTTTGATGATCATAGTAGGTCGAAACGCGTCAGTGCGTTGCGATTGGCGGTAGTTTTGTTATTTTGGTCGACGACTGGTTTAATTCAGTGCGATTGGTGTTTACTTCAAGTGCGCAAACTTGATTCAAAGATTTTTACCACCACCCTCGCTAACAATTATTGTTAAATTGTTTTGCCTATATATGTATATGTGGCGAAAGCTGCAAACAGTTAATTTTCGTGACTGCATAGAAATTGTGCAGCCGACATTTCCAGTTAAGTTCAATGTATGCGAGCCTGCTAGACGTGAGAATTGCATATATAACTTTGATTTCAATATATATTCAATGCAGTTTGATCCGCGATAGTCAGTTTGCCGTCTTATCTGTTGATGATCTTGGAAGGTCGAAACGCGTCAGTGCGTTGCGAGTGGCAGTAGTTTTGTTATGTTGTTCGACGACTAGTTAAATACAATGAGATTGGTGTTTACTTTAAGTGCGCAAACTTGATTTAATTAAAAAGACGCTTGCTTGTAGTTATTTGATATGCTACCAATAAAAGTGGTAAGTATTAAATAAATACGAAAAATGTACAATGAACAAACCTAATCTGCCAATATGTCAATTTCGTGCCATTTCAATATCAATTATCAACAGATCGCGGATGTTTTCCTTATAAAGATTGACTTGGTAGTTCAGATATCGAAATCGACGATTATACCAAATCAAAATTTATTCAAGCTTCAATGGCAATCCTACACGATTTCTTGCGTCAATTGTAAGGGAGGAAAAAGGGGGTTCTGTTTTTCTCACTACAAAGAAAAAATTAGAATCGATTTTTACACGAGCATCTACGCGATTTATACAAGGTAGAATATTTTCCATTGTAATAAATTGCAAAAATGCTGACCCTAATTGCAAACTCTAATATCCTTTATCACGAATCATGCCTATATTATCGATCAACTCGCGTGGATCTATCGGCCAGAAGGTTGAGGAACCGAGATAAAATACATTGCAATTAAAATGGCTGCTTCAAATAAATTGTTTATTCAACATCTGAAATTGAACAATATATCTTGGAAACTTTGCACGTATGTTCTTCAGATAATATATTTACTGTAATTATCATATACGATATATAGACGATACAGGTATACCTGATAAATTTTATTGCTACCATGTGTAATCCGTATTCTTTATCGACAAGTAAATTCGCAATTAACCATCAACTATCGCATGACTGCTTCAAAGACAAACAAGATAAAACGAAAATCAGACTAGCTCTCACAAGTCCAATAAAATTAAAAATCAATATGGATACAACTGTAAGATTGTATGTTGATACACAACCTCGAAAAAGCGGGCCATTGTCAAAAATGAATACAGGCAGAGATGTTCAATTAGAATACATTTCGTAAATTAATGTCGTTACTGTGAGTAATAATCTCTTAATTTAGTGGATGAGAAAAATTCTGATTTTTTTCAATATTATTTTTTCATTTTACGGTGGTTTATTGCGTATTGATTAATGAGTGCGTGTTACGTTTTGTATTTATGTTCGCCTGGATGTGTAGGTGTTATTCTTATTTTATTTATAAGTGATGTTCGAGATCTGATTATTCCTGAATTAATTTGTTGAGTTTTGTCTACATGTTTGCTTTAATCGCAATTTCGTGTATTAATGTGTGTTCCACAAATTTTGTCTTTCATATCGCATTTTTCATGATTTTTATTTTATCGCGTTTGTAATAGCACAGTATGTGCAGATTACAGTTTTTATCTTTAATATTGTTGTACAAAATCTGGCATTGTTAATTATTGTAGTGATACCATTTGCACAGCTGTTTGCATTTAGTTTGCTGTCAATCGCATTATATCAGTCCAATGGGCGCCTGGATTCGAGAGATTTGTGGTTGATTTTTATAATTTGCGACCAGCAGAGTGAAGAGTCATGTTAGTGGAACTCTCGGAGGATTAAGCCGGATACCTTGATACTTTATATAAAGGGCTTCGTATATGTAAGATACTTTTTTCAGACTGACTTGTGTAGAAACGCGAAATTTGTTAAATTGCCTTTTGCGTCCAATTTCAAGCATATGATTCAGAATAGATGATTTTACGAATGGGCCGATGATCTTTTGTGTGCTGAATATAATATTTTTAGTGATACGATTTAACATTTGGAAGGTGCCTCCGAACGCTAAGATTTAAAAAAAAATTTTATCATCCTCAGTGGTAGGAATTGGGCATAGTATGATGCTTTCATCCGAAAACTGCTCCGGTCTGTTGTCCATTCAGTTAGCCCAGCTCTTTCTTGATTTTTTTGGCAGAATATGTTGCTTATTAGATTTACCTTAAGAGATTTTGACACACTACTGTTGTAGTGGAGGTAATGTCCAGTAAATAAAAATTTTATATGTATAACTTGCGAAAAATCACCATTGTGTTATCATTTGAGCAAGATTTCCAAGAAGGTAAATGTGTCGTCTTACTCTATTTCAAGGGTGAATTATATGTCTGGGGCGGCTAAATTTACTTAATTCAGGATTTCGGCTGGGTCTGCTGGTTTTAGGATGAGCAATTGTGGACCATCTGTATACTTTTTGTTAAGCACGAACTGTTAAATTATGATTTCAGGCTCGTTTTTTTCAAAACGTTGAATGTATATATCTTACAAGAGAGGTTGATTGCAGTTTCCCGTAGATAAAACATTGCATTCCAAAGAAAACTACCTTCTAATATAAATTGCAAGTTTTATGTACATAATAATATAAGGTCTCTGAGGTCAATTGTTTCAACAGGTCACGTGAGACAAATATAGTTTTTTTCCACTGGTATGGTCGTAAATAGCGATGAAATGTCAAGTGAGGCCATTTTATTCTTTGGGTGTTCTTTCTTTCAAATTCATCTGCTAGTTTGATAGAATCCTTGATGGTGTTTGCCTTTTTGACATTTCGTTAAGATTTCGGTTGTTTGCCAAGAAACGTGTTTCATTTATGTGAACACATGACCCATTATTTACACACTCTTGTCAGAATTAACTAAGTATTGTATAGTGTAGAATTGACAATTCATCTCGTAGACCGGTTTCGTCTTTATTGGGAACACACCCCGTACTGTCAAAAATTTGCTGCAGACAGGACTATAACCTAGGCACGTCTGCTTCGGACTCAGGTACTCTAACCACAGAGCTATGCTATCAACTCAGACTGAAATAATTTAATTCGAATAAAATTCTTTAGGTGACATAATTAACGGAGCATGATCGGAGCTGGCCATTTGTTACTTTCATTAAAAGGAAAACCCTTTAAGACTCCTCCGTGGAAAAGAGGTAACAAAAAATGAATGTTAGGACCAGCCACAAAAAGCTGAACGCAATTGACAGTTTCGATCACGCAAGAGATGAGATTTGTGACTCTAAACCAAATGCCTGTGTCCGATTCCAAGTTGCAAATAACTCGTACTACTACTCACGTAGACAAAATAAGAACGAGCAGCTCAAACCAGATGCCTTATGTCCGCAACCTAGTGACAATATATAAAAATCAATTCCTTACACTATTTTACTTAAGCATTTATAATTGCAACGGAGGCACAGATTTTACGTTCAAAATGTTCTCTTCAATAAGTTTACTTTGTTGCCCTATTAGTTGTTTCCATTTTATCAGTTAAGTATGATAAAGCTAGAATTATAATAATAAAAATGGACAGTTGTGTATTTCTATCAGTTTCGTATTATACACGAATATGAATCACGATGCGCTCATTAAAAAAATTTTGTGATGTCATATACAAGTACATTTAAGAACAAACGCCGGTCATATTTATGCTTTGTAAGTAGGTGCGTCAAAACTAAGGCATCATTGCACATATATTTTTTCACCAAAAAATTGAAATAAATCTATTGTATGTTTTTTCGAATGATGCGATAGATACCACGAAATGTGATTATTGAAAGTCGACGAAGTAAAAAAAATAAGATATTGTTTGATCAGTAGGTGATCAAATTGATTGTTGTTTCGAATTTTGGTGACAAAACGGGCAGCTGGTAATTTCGTCACATTCTATATATAGCAAAATGGTATTGAGATCGTATTTTTCAAGACTCTAAATGAAATAAACTATACTAATGTTTTAATACACATGCCTATAGAAGATTGCGCCGTCCAAATATATTATAGCTTAGTGGCTTATTGTTGGCTCATACTTGTGAAACGCCGTAAGTAAAATACACATGTCCGCATGAAGATATACTTCTATTTGTTGCTGACTTACGCATATCCATTTAAATGGTTGTTATGCCTGCAACACCCATCAGTTAAAGATACGCTATTTCTCTGCATCAAGAAATGATAATCAGAGTTGTCCTTGGTTATGTTTTAAATGTAGGTTCATAATTCACTACAACGAATAAGATCTTTTAGACTGGTTTGAGTTAGACTATTATAAGGATATTTTATTTGAAGGTAACTTTCAATCAAGAATATTACTTAAAAATTATCAAATCCCATTTAATATTGCTTTATGACAGACCATGAGAAATAGGTTTGTTTAAACAATTTGGACTTACTGGTAGAAAGCGCGCTAATTATAACATTATTTGTATAAATAATTAAATTATTTAAAATCAAACCAAAGTTTTACTATGGTCGATAATTCGACAAAAGCGAATATAAAGTGTATAAAAGTATACTGAATTTCATATATATTTACATTAAAAGATAAAGACATTAGACATTACCACAACGTACATATTCATGTCTAAATTAGTCATTCGCAAATATAGTGTACTGTCGAAATTTGCGATTTAGTCCACAAATAACTTTGCGGAAAAGTCAGGATGCAAACAGGAGAAATGAATATTTAATTAAACAAATAAAAGAAAAATATTATAATAAAATAACAGTTACTCGATACACGATACTAAACAACCCCTAGCTAAGGTGGAGCTTTTTTTAATATTGAAAACGTTCTGTCATAAGTTAAATCAAAGAGATGATGAACTTCACATATTTTGTTTAATTTTATTACATATCAGTGTAAAAATATTTTAATAGGAAGCACATCACTTAAAATAGTTTTCAACTGGTTGCAAATATTATATAGTAAATTTTTAAATAGTTCGTTGGCGAAGTTCCACACTAAAGGTGGCGTAATCGCATGAAATCACGACCTAGTCAGTGCTCAATGCTTTCTCTCTATCGGACTTATCTAAACCTTTGTCCGTTGGATCAGGTGAAACATTTTTAAGATTAGCACAACCTTCTAGACCATAATGAATGCAAAATCAAATATTACAGCCTACAAGCATGTATTCTGTATGATGTAAGATTACTACCTTTCACAAAGTTTCTCTTAACAGCTCGTACAATGTACGGCAAACCTTTTAACTTGATTCTAATTTTTGGCTGTGTATTACTATATTTGGTTAGTATAAATATATAACTTTCGATAATACGTTTCAATTTAGGCACACCCATTTTTTTCTTAGTGAAGCCGATTCTTCTCTAGTCTCTTTCAGCACAAGTTGTACACTGTATTGTCATGTTTCGGTAATTGTATTTTTCTGGATTTTATACCTCAATAACATCAATAATTACAAAAAATAAAGAAGAATTAAAATAACTTTTGCCCAATGGCAAATGTCTATTATGGTCAATTATACGTAGCCCGATTTTACTCAGTTCTTATACAGTGTTGCATAATCTTTACCGCACATTACTCTAGCCAATATATTTGTCGCACATAATTATTTGTCAAGAATTTAAACTATTATTAGATAACATTTGATAATGCTAATTTTAGAATTAAAAAATTGCTGGCACAATTTCAAAAACATGTTAATTACAAAGATAGGACGTTCCAAAAAGATTTACTTCAAAATGTGTCGCCACGTTCAATTTTATTTATCAATGGTTTCCATATCTTGACACTATATTTTAGCGTGCTTGGTAAAAAGGATTCAAGTTTCATTACGCCCATTTAATCATTTTGTCTGTTCTATATCAATTATTTCATCATTATAAGCAATCTATTGCTTAAATATAACTTACGTGACATCATTTTTATACATTATTTAAAGTTCATATTTAATTATTCTAATCCCCTGTTGTCTTACACATTGGACTTTTAAGCATGCGAAATATTGTTCAAATTAAAAGACAGAGATGGCATATGCTATTCAGTAGTGCAATTTCACGTGTGAGCTTCTTCTATAGTATACAAGGTTCGTTGAAACTCGGCGCCTAAACCACCGTGACGTATTTTATTTGAGAGAGACAAGAAATAAAATAGCGACAAATTTAAACTCCTATACGAGGTAAGTGTATAAGTCTAATAAATATTCGCTTGCATGAATTGCTGCATTTGAAATGAAATTAAATGTTTAATTCATAGTGTATTATATTTGTTATATGTTCAATACGACGTTATATATCAGTTCATATTTGTTAACGTATCATTACGTTTCAATAACATTGCAGATAAAGAAATAATTTTGTTCTAATTTTGGTGAGTAAATTATTCGATGGAGAGTACTGGTAGCTTTGTTTTAGAAAGATTTTTTCACTAATCATCCGCCAACCGTTTCATGTGATGAATTATTTTTCTCAAACCTCTGGTGCAAATACTATGCAGACAAGGATTGTTCACAAAAAATTCATCTAATTAAGTTACAATTAACCTCTTTCTTTAAATGCAGCATGTTTTAGGCTGTAATTAAACTGTTCCCAGTATAAACGAAATCGATCTACTGGATGAAATATCTTTGCTACCTGCCTCAGTGTTTTGTTTATTTGTACAATATATATATATATATATATATATATAATAATAATAATAATTCAAAGCAATATATCTTCATCAGGTGAAATGTTGTTCACTGTATAACGACAGATCACGGTTAGCTGGTTAATCTCCAAGCTATTACAAATTCTTAATGGGTTCCACACGAGGGAAAAGCTATCCAAAAAACTTAAGTTTGTTTATATGATTTCAAATTTCGTTAAGTTTGCGGCGCGCGTGGTGCAATGAACAAATTACTAGATTCGAAAGTAATTGAGCCTTGGTATGTGTCTCGTCCGTGGCCAATTCTGGAGGGTACTTGAAGTTTGCCACAAAAGGACTAAAACGGTCCACTGGACAATTTGCCCCCTAACAAATTATGCAATCATTAGTTTATACTGATAAAAAATACCTGGCGTATGTTCTAAAATGCCTTATTATAAAATTTGCGAAAAATGAACATCTTTCAATATTAAATTGGGCGTAATCATTATGAAACATATAGTATTTACTTCAGGAACATGGCATCGTAAAATAATAAGTCAATTTTCATGCAGTTATGAAATTTTCCAAAGTTAGGTATTTAGCCGCCCGGTCATATTAGTCTATTATTACGAGTTATTTAGAATTAAACTATAGAAGAACAATACCGATTAAAAGATTAAATTTTCATGTATAATAGTTCTAACAAACGCAGTTAAAACACGAAAAATTTTTAATTTAACAAATTGGTTCAATTATAACCAGAAGGGTAACACAAGGACAGCATGAACGAAAGTATAATCTCGTGCATATCCGTTTCCTGCTTTACCGGGTGACCTATAATAGTACGAGCCGGTTTTACGCTCTTTAACCACTGTATATATGGATGAGGAATGTGGTAAAATAGGACGGTACAGTCTCCTAGACCAGTGTGTAAACCTGTACAAGTGAAGCTAACATCATATGAAGACACGACAATACGACTTTAACGCTAACTCCCTCTATAATGTATATATATATATATACCGAGTTTGTAAAGGATATTAACATTATGGTTGCCGAGTCGGTACATGGTACCAAAACGATGGATTCGATTGTATGCTACAGTTTACAAAAATGGAGAATTAAAACTGTTTATGAGCACCTGTTACTGCAGCAAATCCATACACTCTGGCTTTGAGCGATATCAGTTATCACATTTCCCGGTAATCGTGACATCATTCAATTAAAAATATAACAGTT
>JAQBSW010015163.1:0-10293 GCA_029291075.1 Eudiplozoon nipponicum | reverse complement strand
ATTTCATGCATTTACATAAATCTAATTTTCCAAAAAGCACTGATACCTCAACAGCTTTAAATTGTCATATTTAATGCTGCGCGTTAATAAAAATTATCAATGATTATTGTCTTTTGAAATGCGTGTTTTCGTTAAATTTCTATTACCGTTACCCGTGTAAAGGCAAAATGAATGGTGCAAGACACACAGGCAGTTTTTCTCCTTTTCGCTTTGAGTATCTTAAAATAAACTTGTACATGTTTACTTTCTGAATTATGAAGAAATAAAACTAGGAATACTAAGAAAGAGTGTAAATTAAATGACAAACCAATCATTTCCACGTATCACCTTCGTTGGAGGCTTAATGCCTGTACATGCTTTTTCAACTTTCAGAAATTAGATTGGAATTTGATAATCCACAGGGATTCATATTTTGCTACCTAATTTATTTCATTGAGCTTGGAAATTGTCGTAAAGGCCATATCTAGAGTATATACGTGCGAGGATTCAATGATGTGTTAGGCAATTTCAGACACGTATTCGCCATTTGATCCGACAAAAGCGTTTAAATTTCACTGTGTATTTTATTCACTGGGGAATCGGCCGATGTAATATATTCGACTTCTTCATATTTATTCATAAATATTGTTAATTATTTACAGATGTACTCCTTTAATTTCTAGTAGTTAATGGGTTTTTAACAAATCGCTGCGTTTTGCTGTCTCTTAATTTTTATTTTCCGTTTTTACAATTGCTTCAATCAATTGTCTAAGATAGTCATTACACCTAAAACCGTTTTATAATTAAATATTTTATTCTTATTTTGAATCTGATCAAACGTATTTTCCAGACATCGATAAACAACCAGCACTTATTGACAAAATAGAGTGAAATTGTGCGAAAGTGGTATAATGCTAATTTCGTGTGTACGAGGTTGGCTTTTGGTAATAATAGAACAACTTACGTTTTATTTATGTTTTAGTTGCCCATGAACAGTAGTGTTGCATCGTTTTTTACTCTGATATCGGATTCATTTTATGCTGAACTTTATTAAGTATTTTAAGCAGTGATCGTGACAAACGAATTGTTTTAAGAACAATAATTATGATAACAGCACATCGTATTTGTTACAAACATTTACTAAATTCTAAGTTTTGTTCACTATATGTTGTTCGTTATTAGTATGCATAAAATTGCACAGGACAAAGACCAATAAGTCTAACTGATGTGCACTCGTTCCTTTTTAAAGTTTGAAGGACGGATAGGTCTAGTCTAGAATTTGCGATTGTCTTCTTCACTTAGTAACACATATAATCGGATATTTTGAATTCTGTAACAAGGTATGTGAATTAGAAAACTTCCTAAAAACTTTCAGCTTAAACTTTTAAAGTTGAAATGAGAACTAGGAAATTCTTTGAAGTAACATTTATTTGAATGGTGTGAAGTTTAGAGCAAGTAAAAATTCCCACTGCTTGTCTTTTCAAATGGTCAGTGCGAAATGATCGTTATCGAATACCACTATATCAGTCACAGATAATGTAGGATTCTTTCATATGGCATTTATTAAATCTTTAACAGAAATGGAGGAAGCGATGTGATTGTACGAAGTGTTGCTGGTTGACAAACATTGCGATTATTCATCATGTTCTATAATAAAGACACATGAAGTAGTTATATCATTTTTGATAAGAACATACAATAGTAAGATGTGATTTACTGAGTGATATAAATCTTCTATATTTTAAAGAACATCCAAAGTTTAAGTATGACTTAAGGATATAAAACAGACCTACACAAACTCGTACCAGACAAAATTAATTTGACCTTTAATTAAATTTGGATTCGTACATAGCATAGTATAGACGACATAATATCTCAGCAATTGACAAGCATCTTATATATACGTATATATATATATATATATATATATATATATATATATATATATATATATATATATATGTGTGTGTATATATATATGTATGTATATATATATTTTTTCAGTATAAAATCAACGTTGCATCATGTAGCAAAGCCATTCATTCAGTAGATGACTTTCGTCCTTATTTGGATCACTTTCTTTACTGTCCATAATTTGCTGCGGACGGAAATCAACATGACATAAATTCTGGACATTACATGAAAAGGTTACTATAAGATCGAAGCCGGTCAACTGGATGAATAACCTTTGCTAGATGGTACAATGTTTTTTTTGTAAAGACAAAATACATATAATTGCAATCCTTTCGACAGGCTTTATATATATATATATATATATATATATATATATATATATATATATATATATATATATAAATGTAAAGTTTCACTTGTCAAATATTTAAGCACACAGAAATACAACTTGTTAGACCCGATATGCCAAATATTAAGTATATTAAGTTGTAGTTAAAAGGAGCACTTCAGAGTTACACATTGTTATTAAATTTTATAACAATTTAAATTTTATGAGAATTGTTGCGATGTTGGCTATTACATAATTGCCACATCTGTATTGTGAGTTAAACGGGACTGTAGCAAGTTCCTCTTTATAGCGAAAATTTTCAGGATTATTTTTCAGATCTTTTGATCAGACGAAAGCTCGACGAATTTTATGAACTATCTATTTATTAAACGAACTTTGGTTGCGCGGGCAAGGATTCCGGGATTTCAATATTTAAAGGTAATTGTTAAAATCTTTTGCAATTCTTAGTTATCAGTCATAATTCTAAAATTTATTCACTTAATAGAAAAACAAGCAAAGATAAAACGACTTGATATAAATGATGATTTATTTTAACCATTTTAATTACTGATACAGTAGGGTTTTAGCAGAAAATTGTACAGTGCCTACAGCCTTCATTGGGTCTCCTTTTATACTTAATTTAATCACTTAACCTGACAGCTCAAACGTGTTAGCCATCTACATAAGCAGAGAAGCAAAGTGTTGTACATTTGGGTTCACTCTCAGTACATCAAACAAAGTAACATTAATTTTCTAGTGTACTTATGAGTTAATTCTTCTACAGAACAATGTATATAATGTGTGTGGAACTAGTATTTCTAGCATATTTTTGTAATTTTACAAAAACCTTCGTTATGTTTTATTGGTTTATTGTAAATTTTGCGTATCTAACACATTTAAATAAAAATATTTGCTTACCAGCCATATTGGTCTCGTTTTGTAGTCTTAAGACAATAACGGCCTATAACATCAAATTAAAGGAGTTTGCGACAATAATCTTTTCACATACAAACTATTCAAACGTGCATAGCTCGCAAAATAATATCTTTTACTCCACAGTTCTTGAAACTGGTTTTTTTGTTCAATGCAAGTAAGATATTATAAAGGTTAAATATTCAGTGTTTCAGAATCTGTGACAGCCTAATATTTACCGTTTGAATGCTGAACTACAAATTTCAGAAAGGCATTAATTTTTATTTAAAATTTAGATGAACCGATAACTAATATGAAAAGTCCATTCGAAATGTATGCCTAGCTGATTCAAAAAGGCATATATGTAAACACTTTCCTCATACATAATTTCACTTAGTAAAAAATTGTCAAAACCATGTTATTCAATCCCATTGCTAGCGGAATACAGTCCATATTGTAGGTGCTACAAAAAGTATAACAATATTTGTTAATGACGCGAAATAAAAAATATATATAAAACTAACCATAGAAAAAATGAACAAGGACAGCCAATGACTAATATAATATGCTTTCCATAAATAAAATTCGAAAAATACATATGGTAAAATTTTGTAAAGATTTATTTATTAATTATATGTGAGCCGAATACAAGAGCTAATTTTCCACTGTGGAGAAGAGATGCATGAAAGTATATGGCGGAATGGAGAATGAAGGGATTACGAATAAGTTATTGTCATATATATATATATATATATATATATATATATATATATATATATATATATATATATTCTTATAATTAGGAAAACACAAATAACAAAGTGGATAAAGGCCATTTATTTCGTGAATACTAATCATCTCTTATACAATCATACATATTTATACATTTTGGGTTTCCAATTGATTATGCTAGTGGTAACAAATCTGACTCGTTTTTACTGCTGTTTCTTGTTTTGACTAGTTGGTGAGTGTGTATGCGTGTTTGCATGTAAAGGTCATTCTCGCAGTATTGCAAAGTGATGTCTGAGATCTGGTCATTATTGTTTTGATAGCTTGAGAACAAAACGGAGAAGCAAACGGAGTTTTGACACTGGCCATGCATAGAAAATCCACTTTCACCGGACAATACATTCACTACAACAGTAGTGTGTCAAAATCCCACAAAAGAAACTTAGTAAACAACCTAGCAAACAGAATCAGGAAGATCTGCTCTGAACACAAGATTGAGGAAGAACTGGGCTACCTCAGGAAAATTTTGCTAATGAACAACTACCCAGAGCGTTTCATTGATGTCAATATCAGACCACGGCAGATTCGTACTAGAGAGGATACCGTCAAGCAGGTTTTCCTAAACTTACCATTTAGAGGCGACGTTCCAGCCTCAATAATTGCACGGCGGCTGAATAGAATAACTAAGGACAACTTTCCCAGTGTTAAAGTTAATATGACATTTAGTACACAGAGAATCATGAGGTTGGATGCCAAAGATCAATTGCCAATTCTCTCCAAATCATTCATAGTCTACAAATTCTCATGTATGTGCGGTAGCACATATATCGGACGTACGAAGAAGCAATTGATAAGCAGAATCCAGCAACATTTGCCACAGAAATTGATTAACAAAGGCTTGCCACCGTCAGGAAAATCAGCTATTTCCGAACATATATTGGCAACGGGGCACCCTGTCAATTCGACCAATTTCACAATTCTACATAAAGCAAAATCAGGAAAATTATTATTTATCTACGAAGCCCTTTACATAAAACAACAAGCACCAGACCTTAATATTCAAAAGTTTCATCAACATGATATTCTTATCGACTAGCCAAGAATAACAAAATTCAACAACAATCTACTGGTATCCAGCCAAGAACAAACAGGACCTCGACTAGAATCAACACACGTACAATCGGATTGGCAACAAACTGATATGGAAATAACAGAGGCACATATGATGACAGAAGTCTAGAACCAATGTGAGCGTTTAACACTGCAATCAACACTGGCGTTGTTACCACGTGAATACTTTGCGCAACGAAGTGAAACGGTAAACTATACTGGGAAAAATAGCACTTGTATATGTAACAGTGAACAATGCGCACAAATGGTTAATTCTCAAGCTATCAAAACAATAATAACAAGATCTCAGACATCACTTCGCAATACTGCGAGAATGACCTTTACATGCAAGCACGCATACACACAAACACAAACGCATACACACTCACCAACTAGCCAAAACAAGAAACAGCAGTAAAAACGAGTCAGATTTGTTACCACTAGCATAATCAATTGAAAACCCAAAATGTATAAATATGTATGATTGTATAAGAGATGATTAGTATTCACGAAATAGATGGCCTTTATCCACTTTGTTATTTGTGTTTTCCTAATTATAAGAATACTGTTTTATTAAAAAGGAATGGACATCATAAATAAATAAATAAATAAATAAATATATATATATATATATATATATATATATATATATATATATATATTGATAGTTTCTAATTTCACCATTTTTAAAAATGTAAGAACAAAACAACGTACTCCATGGAATAACATTTATTAATAAATCTTATTTCTACCAATATCTACAGCCATTGTTCTGGATTCGTTAGTATATTCGTTCATCCAATCTCACTGTACATTTGTTGTAACCAATCTCCTCTTCGTTATTCTAGCCTTTGTTTTGCGCAATTTAGACCACTACTTTTGTGCAATTTAGACCACTTCTTTTGCGTAACGTCATTTGGTGTGTCATCGCTTTCATTGTAATTGCGTCCGTAATTGATGTATGTGTCGTATTTTGCGAAGCGTTGGCTATTTTAAAGGCATGTCAGTTATGTCTTTATTCCAGTCCAATTTAATTTCTTTTTGAATTATTTTCTGCACGTTTTAGCAGGGCTTGAGCTTATTAATTGCAATAGCTTCAAAAGCCAGAAGCATTTTCTCTGTTTTTGCCTTGTAGAGAACTGAAAAATTGTTACTACTAACAACATGACCTGTGAGTAGTACATGTTCGCAAATTGCTGATTTTTGTGCAGGAGCTGCACTCCTCTTTAATAGTTTTTGAGGGAGATGCTGATTTATTCTAGTTTCGAACCTCTTTTTTGATCTGCCGATGTACTGAGCGTTGCAGGTACATTGAAATTTGTATACAGACAAAGGTGTTGACGTCACAGAGAAGCTATCTTTTTCATTCGTGCGCATCAGTTTTGTTGTGTTGAACACCACTCTCACCTGTATTGATGGAAACTGTGCTTTTGTCGCTCGAAAATGCTTCTAGCTTTTGAAGCTATTGCAATTAATAAGCTGAAGCCCTGCTTAAACGTGCAGAAAATAATTCAAAAAAGAAATTAAATTGGACTGGAACAAAGACATAACTGACATGCCTTTAAAAATAGCCAACGCTTCGCAAAATACGACACATACATCAATTACGGACGCAATTACAGTGAAAGCGATGAAACACCAAATGACGTTACGCAAAAGGAGTGGTATAAATTGCACAAAAGTAGTGGTCTAAATTGCGCAAAGCAAAGGCCAGCATAACGAAGAGGAGATTGGTTACAACACATGTACAGTGAGATTGGATGAACGAATATACTAACGAATCCAGAACAATGGCTGTAGATACTGGTAGAAATAAATAAATGTTATTCCATGGAGTACGTTGTTTTGTTCTTATATATATATATATATATTTCTGGTATTTTAACAAGATAACTGTTGAATAATTGTGAAAAAAAGTGTCTGGGTTCGTATGAAATTTTGATTGTGTAGGAAATTTGTCCAGGTTCCCAAACCAAGGACCTCACGAGGGACCTGAATAAATTTCCTACGAACCTAGTTAAAGTTTTTACCATGCTTATTTTCTGCTGTATTCCCAAGCGATCACAGTAAAACTTAAATATTTGCCATTAGCCAACCAATCCAGATTAAAAATTTGAATAGATTCCTCTGGAGTTTGAAAAATCTCGAAAGATGTTAGCACGATTTCCAATTACATTTTACTTTATCGGGATTGTAGCTATCAAACATTAAGCACGGAATAAAATATAAATAATTGTTTTCTATTCTGACGGATGAATTAGAAATTATTTTGTTCTGCTAAAGAAACTTGATTTCACAAAGCCATTCAAAGTAGAACATAGCGGCATTATTTCAAATCATTAGTAAAGGGCACAATTGAATGTTAACTAAGGCAAACTGGTAATTTATATTCAACAATGAAAGGAAGTGCAATATTTCCGATTATAATTTGCTGAACAGAAAAATGTTGACGTCAAATTCTTTAGAAATTAATTACAGGAAATATATGTGTACATTAGGTAAACAGAAGGGAAATATATATTGTTGACCAAGTTAAATACGGTGCATAAAACTTTCTTAGCGCACATTGCATTAACAAAAATTAAATGTAACCTGATGACATCTACAGAAACGGGATGCGTGTCTATATATAAATACACACACACACAGATATATATATATATATATATCATTCGCATGCATTAATATATAAAACTATCACTTAAAATTAAAATAATTGCCGATATTTCGGTTGATGAACTATGCTACATTTTCCATTAAACCAATAACGTAACAATATAAATATAGAGACTGTCGGGGGCTTAGATGTGTTTCACATTTATGGAACACATACATCTTTTGTACGTATATACCTCTGCAAACAATTCTCTATGTGGTATTGTAGGCTTTAGCAACTACATATAAGAAATCACTCCGGTGCTCATTAAGATTTACTTTAGCAGATATATAAACGTTAAACAGAATAAGATTTGTCTAATTTTTCAGTATGTCCTCCAATGGATGTGCTCATTTAAGACTGCCATCGTTTGTTGAATTTCTGTTGAATTCACGATTAATACAATAAGCAATCCACAAAGGAAATTCTATCTACACTCATTTACTTCAATGATAAAACTAAAATTTAACATTTTATGTAAAAAAACTGCTAGTGTGATTTTGAAAGTATAACATTTGTTCTTTTCGATATTTCATTTATAATGCGAGATAAAAAATACATACTAAACATTAAAGTGATTTATTTTACTTCAAAATTCTCTTCCACTTTTTTCTATGAATTTTCACAAAATTTAAAGTTAAATAACATAAAGTTAAAAACCAATATTATTATTGGCTAATTTATGCGCGAAATCCGAGGCATAAATTGGTGGGCTAGGTTTTAAATATAAACCTATTAGATTACATCGTGTTATCAACAAACAATTTATGTCACAAAGGAAATAAGATATAAAAAGCAATTTTTAATGCCCAGCACAAGAATTATTAAAAAATAACTTAATATTTCCGTTTTTTGCATTTTAACATACTTTATTAACATGAGCATATACAAATTATGCGCTACGAATGAACACTTTTGTGGCTTTAATGAAATGGTCTAGGCACAAAAGAAATTTTTATGAATGCAAGAAAATTTGTTATATTTTTTACATAGTATGCTAAAAGTTTAATCGGTAGATTCGATGTAGGATAGTCAAACTTGGTGTCATCTACCGAGAAAGGAAGGATTTGGTTTTTATGATCCGCTGAAATGTTATCCCCCCATGAATTAATGAACGATTCGATTGTTTATATATATAAGATAGAAAAGAGGTTACCTAAAAGACCGGAATGTGTTTGTGAATTTTGTGCCTTTAATTAATTGTGAAAAAAAATGTTAATTGAAGATATGTCGTAAAAAATGTAGAAGTTAACGATATTAATTCATTAATTTGAAGATATTTAAACTAAATAATTTAATACTCAAATATATTTTTTTCAGACAATTCAAAGTGGTTTTAATATATAGGTTATTTTTTAATTTCAAAATGGCGGGATATATAGAATTTGAAATATATTAGTCAATTTTATAATTCTGAAAATAATCCTCAGGCCATTTATTTAAAAAAGCAGTTTCACAAAGCACGTCACCTATTAGGTATTAATTTTTTGTAAAATTGATAAGTAATAGATTATGTGCTTTAGGACAATTTAACTTCATTTAAATACACTTTGTCAAAAGGACATGATAAAAAAAGTGACATTGCGTGTATTATCCAGTAACAGTTAATTGATTCGCAAACTTGATTTAAAGCATTGTTACAACCACCCGCGCAATCAATTATTGTTAAGTTAATTGATTCGTTCCGCACAATATCTAACAAGTCATCGATTGTCTGCATTTGTGATTGGCTAACGCCATAAATAGACAACGACAACGGAAAAAGGATAACACATTGATATTAGCAAAATGTCCGCATGACTGATTGTGTTTTCAGTAAAACTTAAAGGCTTGTTCTAGATGAATTAATTGACGAACATAAATAAACACTTCGTTTTTGCTGAATCAAATGGCCACAATATATTGCAATGTTGCACTAATATACAGTTCTGCACAGTAGAACTGAAATTTCTCCTCAGGAGGAACTATATAAAATGTGCGATGCTACATTTCTATATCATTCAAAAACGAACAGAATTCAGGAGATATATGCTAATATATAAGCAGCACACGCTTACGAAATTCACCATTTCACATTCATTTCATTCACGAAGTTATTTTGTTAATTTAGCTTCGTCTTATGTAGATTGCTGAAAAAGCTTATTATATCCGTAACTTGTTTTTGTTTATCGCTTGAAGAAGCAGATATTAAATCTTTTTGTTTGGATTTTGGATTCTAGATTTTTTACTCTAAATATTCGTGAATTCGTGTCTAAATTAATCAGTTAATACGACATACGTATTGAAATGAGCAGATATGGCGAACGTAGAAAAAAAATAATGCAAAGTTCGATTGCAGATCGAATTTCCATTACAATTATTTTCATCAGGTGATTCAAATATTAAAAAATATCAGGTTTGCTTTACGCTTTCGTCCCCATTGAAATGTAGGCTAGCATATATTGTCTTGTTCATGGGTACGACTTCATGGCTATTTTTCATTGTTCATATTTCATATTTTAATTAAAGAACATTTAGTAATAAAGTGGATTTGAGCACCGCTACTAATTTGCAATGAAATAGAAATTAGATAAACAATTTACCCTACAGAAGAGTTTAAATGCCAATACCTAAATTCAATGCTGCTATCTAGATACAAACAACTCATCCATTATGCAAGTATGTA
>JAQBSW010015162.1:0-10300 GCA_029291075.1 Eudiplozoon nipponicum | reverse complement strand
AATTATATTGCCTATCAAAAACTTGCCTTCCGGTGGAACTCATTTGGAATTTTGTAAGACGTGAAGATCATAATAGCCTCCCTGATCTGTCACTATGCAACAACAACCATGAAGCTTGGAAACGTTATATTGTGATTTGAACTCCAATGACAGGATTTCGGATTGTACATACATAAATGACATCAACTTTCGTGCAGTGTGCGTCACGGGTGGGGCAGAGGATAAAAATTGGCGAAACCGAAGTAAATGTGCGCTGGTTAGAGCCCCGTCCGCAGAAAATTCAGACCAGTAATTGAAGAAACCCTAATAAGGACGTAACCGATGTACTGGATGAATAACGTTTGCTACCTGATACACTATTTAATTAGTACTATATATATATATATATATATATATATATATATATATATATATATATATATATATATATTGAAAGTGATGACAACCAGTCTTCTATTGAAGGAAAGAAATGAAAATATCATATTGAATATAACTGCAAGCTATGCGTAATATATGGCATATGTGGCCCGGTTGAAATTGAAAAGCTACGAGGTGACATGTTGTCAATTATGTGAGGACTGATAAAGAGTGGTTAAGTAGACCTTTAAATCGAACGAGTTGCTAAAAGTGCTCCAAGTAAAGGAAAGGCTATCCGAAGCGCAAGTTGATATTTAATGATATATTTAATATAGCATGTAGCAGAGACCGTGTAGGGGATGAATCGGAGACTGAGAAGCAAATGCTTTGCGGTTCAAGCTCCGAATGCGGCAATTCCAGAAAGTAGTTTGCGGGGTCCCAGTAACGGCAAAAACAATATACAAATTGAATTGCCTTTGCCACCTAATTGCATGTCTATCTTATATTCATAGCCATATGCCATATACCTGCCTGTAGTAAAGTCCTGTCAAAAAATTCCAATTTAATATGATATACCCAGTGGAAATTGTATATATTCTTTAATGGCAGATTAGGGATGGCTTTTTAAAACTTTAGGTCAAAATTCATTCCAAGTCTGCTCCACTTAAATGAAAAACTAGCCAATAATATATTTTCATATATAAATAAAAAGTGCATTTACTGCGTGGCAGAGATAGCCCAGTAGATAAAGGCATGACTCCAAGGCAAAAGCGCTCCCGTTTCAGCCCCAGTCTCATTAATTATGGTAAATACTTGACGCGCTCACAATAAAAATCAAACCGGTCTACTGAATGAATTTATTTCGCTACGAAAAGCAATGTTGAGTTCATGGGCATTATAAATCAAGTCAAGTTCAATTCAATATATGAATATCAGATCACTATATATACATATATATATATATATATATATATATATACATACTCAGGTTTTCAATTAGTTATGCTAAGTGGTAACAAATCTGATTCCTTTTTTACTTCTGTTTCTTGTTTTGGCTGTTATGTATATATATATATATGTAATAAGGTATATATATATATACATATATATATACAAATGAAAAGATATTTAATAACACCATGTATGTGTATTGTGGATAACTACAGTTTATAAACTTTCATATATATACATTCTTCATTTTCATTTGATTAATTGAATGAGAACTAGTATGATTTTCAGTTTTACTTCCATTTCTTGTCAGTGATTAATGGTGTGTTGATTTGTGAGTACGTGCCTGTGTGCGTGTAGAAGTAAATTTTATTGTATTAAAAAATGATATTTCAGATCTGGTTATTAATGTATTGACTTAGTGAGTTTTGACCAGACTTCCAGCTTGTTCCCTTTTGCATGATGAATGTTTTTTCTCCGTACGTTGCCCTACGGAAAGCATTGTTCACGAGTTATATTTTGTTTCCGAGAAAACAATGTACGATGTGCGGATTGATGTGTTGTTCACTCACCTTGTGCAATTACGTCACTGTTGATGATAATAGTGATGTCGTTTACTCAGATATTTTACTTCACTATGTCGCAATTCCGATGATTGTTGATGCTGGTCCAATATGTGGTCGGGTTGGTTTGTGCGAGTCATAGTCACTCGAGTAATGTATTAGACTGTTATCTTAAATAAAGGGCTTTTTATATATGCAATAATTTGTCAAACTAATTTGTGCAGAATTAAAAAAAATATCAAATTGGCTGCGATCCCCAATTTACAAAATATGCTCCGAAATGGCTGATTTTTTTGACAATATTTGGATGAAATATTGTTGGATTCCGATGATCAATTGTGTATTCGTATATATAACATATACACTACTTCACACACATGAAAAACTGTAGAATATGAAGGATTTGGTGATAATTCATAATTGATCATTGGCATCGTACCCAATATTTCACCGTGTACTGTAAATGATGTTAACCTTGCTCTATGGAAATTTGCCATAGTAAATCGATTTAACCGCCGTGCAATAATTGCGCGTGATCCGATTAAAATGAGTTTAAGATATTTAAATAGACTCTAACAACCTTAAAGACCTCATATATTAGCGTGTAAAAACAAGAAATTTACATCTAAAGGATTATATTCCCGACAGTTCAATGGTGCATCTATGGAAAGCTGCATTGCACCTTTCCAGGAAGATGCAAACATGCACATATTTTCACAGCCGAGACAGAAAACAAATAATTGACCATTGCGCACTCTACAAAAGGTATTTAGATGATGAAATAGCCAGTGAAGCCGATCCAGACATCAAATACACTCTTGAAGTAGAGAAAGACAACACTTTTCTGTTTTTGGACATCCAAGTCACCAGAGAAAGAAAGAGCGATTTGATACTGGAAGTACATATAAAATCTACTTTCATAGGGAAATATATGCTTAAAATAGTAGTGTACCAAACACTCAAATAAGAAATCTAATTTGCAATCTAGGAGACCAGTTCTTGTACATTACATATTCATATAATAAGAATAATCTCTACATGCACATATACATACGCAGAGATAAATACCCATACGCACTCATAAAACAACACAAAATTAACCACCAATAATTGTATGACTGCGGAAAAGAAACAAAAGAAAAAATTGAAAGTCAGATGAGTTCTTATTCACTTAATCAAATGAGAAAAGGAACAGACGTAACTGAAATACTGCAATGTGCTGTTACGTATTCTCGAAATAAACCAGCCGTTATTCACGATAAACACACAAGTGATCATTAAATGTTTACCTTGCCTAAAGAAACAAAGAATTTATTCGCAAACACACACACCCATATATATATATATATATATATATATATATATATATACTATATATATATATATATATATATATATATATATATATATATATATATATACTTAGACGATCTAGCATTCATTTACAGCTGACAACTTTGGATTTTATGGTTATGCGGCAGTGAATCATCAGTACGTTATGGTGGTTTTATGCAGTATCGTATTAATAGCTGAATTAGTGTTAGTAATAGCATTAGTCATAGAATAAGTTCAAATCTAACCATAACACTTTAACACTGTATCGCGTTCTCAGTTGGCATGATGTCGTCCTCATAAAGACAAATCGGGACTGGTTATTCGAACGTTCGTTTGAAAGTGACATTAATAAAAGCCTATGTGAGGCAATGAATGATCAAGCATAAGTTCGTATAAAACTGAAAATTGCATACAAAATGCGGGTCCCGTCGCCTAGGCCATGAGTTGTATTATTTTTTACAGTAAATGGAGGATTCAATTCATGCTCGCAGCGATTCTGGCGATTAATAAAGAATTTCCCAAATAAGGACGGCGGCATGCTGTTGCAAATATATTATAATCGATATATCAATCAATGTCCAGTTAATTAAAAAAACATCAAAGCAAATGTGTATAAGTGATGTGTCTAGAAATAATACACCATTTTGCACTAACTGACCTGAAATTTAATAGCTGTCTCGGGGGCAATTTTTATGCAGTTAACGCCATTTCCTCGCCACATAGACAGGACACCGCCTTCAGTGAGCATTTTTCGCACTGAACCAGTGAGACCGCCTTCGGCAGCTCTTCCGCCTCTTGCCTGCCAGACAACTTTTATACGATCTAACGGTGCCGTACTGGTGCGTGAAATGCAGCCGGCTAGACCTAAGACAGAAAGAAATGTTAAAAGTGAACTTCAATATTGTAAAATCTGCATGTTCGTGATAGCATAGAAATTGTACAAACGAAATTTACCGTTAAGTACAATGTATGCGAGACTACTAGAGGTGGGCGCTGCATATCCAAGTTTGCTTTCCATATATATGCATTGAAGATTGATCCTCGTTAGTCAGTTTGCCGTCGTACTCTGATGATGATCATGGAAGGTCGAAACGCGTCAGTGCGTTACACTGGCGGTAGTTTTGTTATGTTGTACGACGACTAGTTAAATACAATGGGATTGGTGTTTACTTCAAGCTCGCAAACTTGATTTAAAGAATTGTTACCACCACCCGCGCAATAAATTATTGTTTAATTGTATTGTCTATATATATATATATATATATATATATATATATATATATATATATATATATATATATATATATATATATATGTGTGTGTGTGTGTGTGTGTGTGTGGCGAAAGCTACAAATAGCTAATGTTAGTGACTGCATAGAAATTGTGCAGCCGACATTCCCAGTCAGGTAAAATGTACGCAAGACTACCAGATGTGAAATCTGCATATCTAATTTTACTTTCCATATATATGCATTGCTGATTGATCCTCACTGGTCAGTTTTCCGTCGAAACGAGTCAGTACGTGTAACTGAATGTAGTTATGCTCTGTTATACGACTGGTTAACCGCATTGGAATCGGTGTTTATATTAATTTTGTATACTTGATTTAAAAAAGACAAGTTATCTTAAGAATAAAGAATAATCCTTCAAGTTCACATTAGAAGATTGCCCGTCAAAAATAAACGCCGAATGTTAGACACATAATAGTTAAAATGAACACAAACTGCAAACAAAAAAACATGTTTAATAAAGAGCGGTACATTATTCAGTTTCAACAACAAATAAATACATATTTCTAAGCTGTTATGGATAAATACACTGTAGTTTAATGTTATTTATGTTGCGTATTAAGAAAACTTCGTGCAAAATGTAATGTTCTAACAAATTAAAAGGATAGCAACTGAAGCTGAGTTGTCAAACATAGCTAATTAGTTAAACGAAATTTGATTGCGCAGGCAGTGATACCAATTATTTTTATTCTAGGTTGCGATCTTGATATAAATACCCGACACAGTATTTACATACATTTGTCAGTATAAACTAAGTATTGTATAGTGTAGAAAAGACAATCCATCCAGTTGACCGGTTTCATTCTAATTAGAAATTCATCAGATACTGTCCATAATTAGCCGCGGACAGGGCACGTCTAATGTTTTTGTTTCGCCTTTCCTTTAGGTTAATTGCCTTTTCTACAGTACTTAGTTTATACTGACAAATGCATGTAAATAATGGATCAGGTTTGCATACAAAGAGCACAACCGTGATTAAAAGAAATTTTTATCACCGCCTGCGCAACCTATTTTCGTTTAATTATATAAATGTTCATTTCAACACCACTCCCCATGTATCATGATGTCTGTTCTTTAATGGCATATGGAGGATGGTTAGTTGGAACTTCAGGTCTAAATGTGTGCTATTTCGGCTCCACCTAAAGGAAAGGCTAACCCAAAACAACTGTTACTATATAAATGAAAATTGTGTTTTTGTGCGGCAATGACTGAGTGGTTAGAACACCGGATTCCAAATCAGACGCGCTTAGGTTCGAGCCCCGTCCGCGACAAATTCTAGACAGTACGTGATGAATTTCCAATTAGGACGAGACCGGTCTACTGAATGATGTGCCTCTTCTACTCTATAAAATACTTAGTTTATACGGACAAATGCATATACATAACGGGTCAGGTGTTTATATCAAGATCACAGCCTTGATTAAAAATAATAGCTAATTAGTTGGCTGACTAAAAGAGAAAACCAAAGAATCGGGAATGTGTTTAAGGTTTAAATTGTATTCCATATGTCACTAATACGAGAATCGGTTTATGGCTTTAAATTAAAACAGTGGTTTTTGGACAGTCTTGATTGATAGAGTGTAGTATGTACATAAAATGACCATCATTTCTAATCTTGTGTAAGAAGATTCACCAGACGAGGCTCGTAAATAAACAAAAGCGGTATTTGCTGAAACCATGTGCTCTTTCCAAATAGAGTGATAGATGACAGCAGTGTCAAATTCACATGATGTTCGACATGTAGTTCCGAAGACACCTTAAGCTCTTTTTTGGTTTGCCTTAATTCTAAAGCTTTGTCAGATTGGCGTTTTAACAGTAACGTTATAGACGCATTTTATATTTTAAGGCACATAATCATAAAATGCGATACTGTTACCTTTTCCCTTGCTGTAGTTTCACTATTCACTTAAATTACTTTAGATGTTAGTCGGTCTGTTTATAACAGTGCTCAATTCAGATTCCGTTCGATTAATCTTACTATACGTATACCTGTGCTGTTTCACTGTTAAGTTGTGCATTTGCAGATCTTATAAAAGATATATACATGAGACATTTATGATTTTTAAAAGCCAACATCAAGTATTTTATCTGCTTAAAAAATAAACAGTTAAATATAAAGAAAATAGCCAAAGCTTTAACTTAAATGTCTTGCTGACACAATGAAACAATGGGTCTTTTGCAGGATGAACATGTCATACAAGGAAATGGAGCACACTATATATCGATCTTCCAAGGTTTTATCTAAAACATACAAACGTTATTTCGTTAGAATATTGTTCACAGACCACATAAAATAACCACAACTCAATTCATTAGAAGTCCCTAGGGATATGAATGAAACATTGATATTAGGCACATGCTGCATGTATCCCTGTATATAAATAAATATTTCATATTGATCGAAGAAAGTCATTAAAATTTGTATCTCAGTGTATCAATCACAGTTTGCATAACCTGGTATTGCGCATGTTAGTGATGCACACTCGGTATTCTAGATCTACATGCGAAGTTTCGATCCTTCTTTACCGGGATCCTAATCAAGCTCAAGATAACAACTTAAAAATTTAAACGTTGATCGTGCAAATGTGGTAATCTTGCTTGAATTGAACTTTTTATATTTCTTTAAACAATCCTTGTCATATGTTGTTAACGATAATCCTGCAAGATTTGAACAAGACCAAATTTAAGGCTTTCAATAACTATTACCATTACACACAGAAGCCTACACACGCTTATATATATATATATGTGTGTGTGTGTGTATGTGGTTATGCAACCTTGTGTGATTATATACTCGCACATTTCCATTTATGAAGTTCTCTAATTTTTTATTAACATTCCGCCAGTTTTTGTGCGGGACAATTGATAGCACTCGTAGGTCGGTATTATATTGAATCCAATACTTTTCCAAGTACACCGATTTTTTTACGTCTTGATTGACGAGGTTCCATTTGTCACTTCATTTTGAAGCCGTGCATCATTTGTTTGTTTAAAACCGACGTTGGAACCTGAAAATCTAAAGGATTCAAGATTTAACCGACCTACGAGTGCAATCAATTGTCCCGCACAGAAAATGGCGGGATGATAAAAGACAACAAGGACAGCACTGCGCAATGTACATCAAAATTTAAGTTCTCTAATTGTTACCACCGTGCATATGATCACTTAAATGCCTAAATTTGAGCTGACCTAAGCTTTTATTGATCAAGTACATCTATTCACACATTATAAAGAAATATCTAACATATATATATATATGTTAGATTTTTCTTTATAAGTGTGTGAATAGATGTACAGGTTAATAAGAGAATCATTTTTATAAAATCCATCAATGACGCCATGAATTTGTCGGCTTTTGAAAAATTTCGTGGTCAAGTGCTTAATGAAGCATTATTTTTCGAGAGAATACGTAGTTTAAGTAAATTAAAAGTAAAAATCAATTTAAGAAATAAATCGTGACTTTGAATAGCAAAGTATAATCTCAGAGAGTTGGCCTAATAGAAGTTTGTAAAATTCATTCTTGGCTTTATTATAGAGATAATATTTATACGTGCTATTTATCTTATTTCTCGATATAAATGTTATCTCGCTAGGTTAGCTCGTGATATTGTTTTAGTTTTAACTCTTTTGCTAATAATTGCTTCGTTTTTGTCATTTTATCTGCTCGACGCGTTGATAAAAGCAAGATTTATTTCACAAATGTTGTAATTATCCGTTTTTTAGTAATTAGCTGTATCTGATCGCCTTCCTTAACTCACATTATCTCTATCTTTCACATTCTTTAAACTAACTATCTGGACCTCAAAATGTCAGCAAGCTTATTTAGTTTAGTTCACAATATTTTAATACTTAATTTCTTATAACATCATCACAATTCCTTAGAAAATAATTTTCCGATTACTCTCCCGTCCGACACTTCTTTATACTCTATCACAACCGAAATTTAATTACCAAACCTGGAACTGAGTGTCGAGCAAAATGGGAGGATTTGCGCGTGATCGTCAATAACTTAGGTTAGCTGACGTTTTGTGAATTTGACCGGTCATGTGCACTGAAGAACCAATAGGAGAACTTCTTTAATCCTAACAAGCAAATGTTTGAACACACAAGTTTGCCTGTATATATATATATATATATATATATATATATATATATATATATAACTTTTGAAACAATATTTGATAGTGCCACGTCATCATTTTGAATGCTTACATTTCCTACTGTTTCGGGGTTGACAAGCAATGCCAGTAATTGCAGTCCTGTGGGCTGTATTTTTGCTACCAGCTCTCAATCTAATTTATGAAGTTCCTCGAATGGGCTAGATCGAAATAGAATGCCATATGTTTGAAAAGTTATTTCAGAAACGATAAGCAAACAAATCTAATTTAATTGATGGGAATCGAACGTTTAAACCTATTACACTATTATCTAAAAATGCTTGCATAATAAAGAAGTAACTCTAAGTTTAAACACTTTCTTGTCAAAAGTGCTTCAATTTAAAAGCAGCTAACAGAAAAAATCCTAACGGTGTCCACAGTAAAACATCAACTCATTCTCTTACCTATTCGATTGAAAGATTACATCATCACAAGAAACAGCATATAAATATTTAAAAATTTATATCTTAGCGCCACATGAGTAACAAACCTATTCTTAGTTTTGAGTTACCATTTCCTAATGAGGATGAGATATTTAGCGTGTAGTTTATACTATTTTAGATGGACTAACACGCAAAATAAACGAGCACTATTTTCCCGAAGTATCTGAATTCGAAGCAATGATGGTGAAAGGTTTCTTCAGTAGCCGAAATTTTTTCATCGTGTCTGGCATGCTTGCATTACTTCCGTAACCTAATTTGCGGCTAAACCGAACATGTTGTTACAAATGAATTCTGATATCTGTATCTCACTTTCTTGTTAAAAGTGCCTCAGTTTAAAAGCAGCTAACAGAAAAAATCCTAACGGTGTCCACAGTAAAACATCAACTCAGTCTCCTACTTATTTGATTGCAAGATTGTATCATCAAAAAAGCAGAATATAAACATTTAAATATTGATATTTTACAGCCACATGAGTAAGAGATACATTCCTAATTCAGTGTGAACAGTAAGAGATCATTGTGTCGCCATTTTCTAACAGAAATTGAGTATGTAGAAAGATTTTTTTCTTTTTTTAATGGACTGCTTCGCAAAGTAGACAGCCACCCTTTTCCCGAAGTATCTGAATTTGAGGCGGTGATGGCCGAAGGGTTCTTGAGCAGCCGAAATATTCGCACCACGTGTGGCATATTGCATTAAGTCTGGAACCAAATTCGCAGAAAAACTGAACACGTGGCTCCAAATGAAACAAATTAGTCCAAATAGAACCAGAAGGACAAACTAATCAACCTGAACGGAAAGTATAATCTCATGTACACATAAGTTTCGTGCTTACTGACGACTCATCTGTAGGAGCCGGTATTACGCCCTTTAACCATTATATATTTGGGTGAGGAATGTGGGATAATAGGACGGTACAATCTCCTAGACGAATGTGTAAACCTATAGTAGTGAAGCTAACATCATATAAAGTCTCAAAGATGCGACCTCAACGCTAACTCATTCTATATAATATATATACAGAATCTGTAAAGGATACTAACACTATGGCTATTGTGTTAGTAACCGATACCAACATTATTGTACCGAAAAGGTACGTGGAACTAACACTATGTTGCCGAGTCGGTACATGGTACCAATATGATGGATAGCAATTTATGCTATTGGTTACCGAAAATGAGAATTACAACAATTTCTGACCACCTGTTACT
>JAQBSW010015161.1:0-10303 GCA_029291075.1 Eudiplozoon nipponicum | reverse complement strand
AACTAAAGGTAGTGCAGCGACCCAGTTGCCATTAATGGACGAGGATGCTAAAGCTGCTTTGAGTTCCCTATGCATTCTCTCTACCATGCCATTAGCTTGGGGATGGTAGGCAGTCGTCTGGCGTAAGATGCATCCCATGTACCGCAAGGTGGTTTTGAAACGATCAGATGAGAAGCAAGTGCCTCTGTCCGTGATGACCTCATTGGGAACACCGTAATTGGATATCCATGCAGAGATAAAACCGTTAGTTACTTCGTCTGCAGAAATGGTGCCAAGAGGTAATGCCGCAGGCCACCGTGTAAATCTATCGATCATAGTTTGAAGGTAGCTGAAACCTTGAACCTTTGTCAGATGAACTATGTCGATGTGGACGATGGCTAGGCGAGAAGTAGACCGAAAATGTTGCAACTTAGAACGAGTGTGTCGTGTGATCTTGTTTTTCTGACAAATAGCACACTCTGAGACCCATCGTTTAACATTCTGCCTAAGTCTGTGACCCCAGAAACGATCTGTAAGTAGTCGGACAGTCGCTTGGCTTCCTGGGTGAGAAATTGAGTGAATTGAATCGAAAACCTTCCTCCGAAGGCTGGTCGGCAGAACTGGCTTGTTGGGCTGCGTACCCGTGAAGTAAACAATTGGTAAGCCTTCCCACAGACGGCATATGAACTTGGTTGGGTGACGGGCTATTGATCTTTGAATGTGAATGTCACCGCGTTGTTCAGTTCGCAGGAGGGTTGGCGTTAGTGCAGGTTCACTGAGTGCCACGGAGTTGACAGTGAATGGTGACGGCGAAGGTGGTTGTAGAGACGTCTGGCCTGGACAGGGCATCTGCAATGAAGTTCTGTTTGCCCTTGACGTGAAAGACGTCAAATTGCCATTCGCTTAGACGAGAAAGCTGTCTTTCCACTCTGGCAGGGTACTTGGCGATAGATGAAGTTGCGTTTCGAAGTGCGCTAACTAGTGGTGCATGATCTGTGAAAACAACAAATCTGCTACTGCCAATGATGCTGATAAAATGGCGCACTGCGTCGTGGATGGCGAGAAGTTCTCGGCCGAAAGTGTCGTACCTCGTTTCTACTGGTTGGAGAGTACGCGAGTAGAAACTGATAGGCTTCCGAACTCCGTCGATCTCTTGTTCCAAAGTGGCTCCAATAGCGAATTCAGAAGCATCTGTCGTGAGTAGAAATGGCTTTTCAAAATCTGGATGCGTTAGCATTGTGGCATTTGCTAACGAGTTGATGGCAAGTCGAAGTAATTCCTCGTCTTCGGATGACCAAGCAATGATGGAATTCTTGCTAAGTCCTTTTCGGTTCCGCAGGTGCCTGCACAAAGGATAAAGTTGTTTTGAAAGGCCTGGAAGGAACTTGCGATAATAGTTTAGTACTCCCAGGATTTTCTGCAAATCGCTCAAAGTCCTTGGTGACTTGATATTCTTGATTGAATTCGTCTTTGACGGCAACGGTTGAATACCTTGGGCCGTGATACGATGCCCTAAGAAGTCGACGGATGAAGTTGCAATCTGCGTCTTGTCACAGTTGATCTTGAGTCCGTGGTTGGATAAGCGTGAGAGGACATTTCGTAGATGTTTCGCATGAGATTCTAGATCTGGACTGAATACCATAATGTCATCTAGATATGACATACAATAAGCAGAGTCGTCGCGAAGTATGTTGTCTATGAATCTTTGAAATGTCTGAGTAGCACACTTGAGTCCAAAAGGCATGTAAAGATATTCAAAAAGGCCAAATGGAGTGATGACTGCAGTTTTCTCGATATCCTCTGGTGCTACCGGTATGTGGTGGTACGCTTGTCTGAGGTCAATCACTGAGAAGAAATTGCTGCCGTTGAGTTTTTCAAGTAAAGTGTTGATATTTGGAATAGGATATGCATCAGATTTTGTCACTGAATTTAGCTTACGGTAGTCTCCACAGGCTCTGTACGATCCGTTTGATTTTGAGACTAAGTGCAGTGGTGACGCCCATGAACTTTTCGATGGTCTGATGATTCCCTCTTCCAAAGGCCTTGAGAATTCTTCTTGGGCAGCTTTCAGCTTAGCAGGAGCCAGTGGTCGCTTCTTGAGTGCAATAGGTTGTCCTTCTGTGACGATATGATGCATCGTGTTGGAGACTCGTAGATCGGACTTGTTAAGATCGAAAAGCGATTTGTATTTTCGAAGAGCTGCTGATATCTCTGCTGAATGATGCACTGGGGTTGGCTGAATGACCTGTAACTCCAAACGCTCGGAGGCAAGTGTCCAAAAGCTTTGTTCAAGTCCGGTGGAGGGGTCGATGATCTTTTGATTGGCAAGATCAACAATGAGCCGAAATTTTAGAAGGAAATCAAGGCCTATTATATTATGTGAGACCTTGGCAATGATGAAGTTGTGGGAAAATTCACGTCGTAGACCTATGTTGAGTGTGCGGTATTGGCAGCCATAAGTTGGTATGGGCTCGCCTGTAGCTGTTGCGAGAAGAACGCCTAGCGACATCTCGGCCATTGAATCACCTTTGAGAACTGAGACTGCCGCACCTGTGTCTACGATGTACTCTTCGCCAGTTTTGAAATCAAGAAGGTGCAGAAGTTCGTTTGGCTGTTTGGCCGGGTCATGCAAACAAGTAGGCTGGTGATTGCGACCGGCGTTGTCCGTTTGGTTCTCTATGTGAAAAATTCGGCGTGGACGAAAAGAGTCGACCGGGATGTCGGATTGTAGTTGGCTTCTTCCCTGTAGCGCCGTTGATACCGTTGATGTGCAGAAAGTACGGTCTTCTACTTGCTGCGCCAGACGTTTCCCGATACTGATGCACCCTTGTGCCTGCGGTCTGTTGTCCTCTCCGTCAGCTGTGGAAATTGACACTCATTCGGAAATTCTTTGGAACGACAAAGACAAACTTGGCAAGCATAAAAAACTTCTGGTGGTTATAACACCAGTTCTTTGGAGCATATTTATTAAAGGATTGCGGAGTTCTCGATCGCCGCCTACCATTATAATTTGACTTGGAAACGAATTTTGGTCGAGCATTCACTTGATTTGTCTCGGATTTGGTAATGGCCAATCCTTCTAGAACTTTGGCCATGTTCGCCACTGTTCTCTCTAAGGAGGAGATTCTATCATCTTGCAGGGGTGAAGAAAAGGATGATGGATTCACTTTGGGTTCCAAAACCCTATATTCTAACTCACATCTCTCAGATAAGTCATCTATAGAGAGAGTGTTGGGGAGCTGTCTGGCAAAGAGTTTTAATGTTTGTGGAAGATTGTTAATAAAAACAACCTTAGCCTCATGGTCAGAAATAGTTGGTTTTATACCAACGTTTCCGTAATTCCCTCAGTATTTCGATGGGGCCAAGATTTGGCATATCTAACTGCGCATATTTGTTTATTATCTGCTCAGTTTCCGTGGGTCCAAGCAAGGATTCTACCTCGTTTGTAGGCCCAAAATGGGATTAGGTAGCTTCCTAATGGCCTCAAGCTTAGGATAAATCCGTCGCTGCAATTCAGAAGGTAGTTTAGCAAAAACTTTCGACAGTTTTTGATGACTGTCATAATCAGGAAACGGGGAGAAAGCGGAGTCTACGCGCATAAAGAATAGCTCACTATCTCCATCCCAAACAGGAACATCAATATCTAAAATTGGACCTGACATTTTAACAATCTTACAGGATCTTAAAAGCATAAATTTATAAGCAATATGAAAATATATAAATATACTTTAACGAAACGCCTACCCACAAACAGCTTCCACAGTTGAATAAGTGCAGAACAAAAAAGTCACTGTTTCCAAAAATCCGAAGTTGAGTTTGACGAGTACGTACGGTGCCGTTTCGTACGTAGGAAATGTAAACAGTGGCCCCGTTGGCCTTTAATGTCAATGTATTATAATTATCCCCACAAATCCACGAATATATACCCAACAGATTTCCCAGAAAACCACGATCAGGGTAAAGAAAACACAAATGTCAATCTATTTATCCCAAATAGATGAAAAAGGAAGTCAATTTTATTTATACCAAAAAAATCAGAACAATAATCAATATCCTGGCGCGGTCGCCAATTTTGTAAACGCCCCGGCTTCAAGTAAATGCCGTACGACGTTACAAACTCGGTTAAGGTGCTCTGAATAGAGATTAGTTACTGATATGGGGGCCCTTAAGAGGGCCTGGTAATGCGTTCTCTGAAGTCTTCAGAGTTGAAGATGTCCTAGAGCCTTGGATGGACTATAAAGAGCACTCTATTTGTCAAAATCGAACATCGTTGGGTTGTAACGCAGAGCCGCGTGTTACAATGTAATTGAAGCGGATATTCATTTTCAAGGTCACCACCTTATCGTCCTATCATCTGTGGATATCAGCGTATTAGGGTGAGCAAACTTATTGTTTTAATATATATTGCAAGAAATCTTAATTCAATATTAAGGCTGGTTTAGTTAACATTGAGGATACAGAGCAATTATCAGTTGGACCTGAGAAATGCAGTTTAAATACTAATTCTGAGGGATTCGTTTGTTCTAAATTAGATGATTATCATACTGAGCCCGGCATCTCAGTGGCTCTCTTATGGTATTGACCAAAGGGCACCTACAGTCCAATTGTCCAGAAAGATACATAAGGATACTGAAAGCAGTGCTCGTTAGGACCATAAAATTGACCAGATTATACAGTCAATGTTTCAACCAGATGTATAGGTATCAATATATGCCTCGATCTTGCATATAAATGCTCCACATTTTCTTAGAAAATATGGATTTTGTTCGTTCTTTAGTTTGCTTTATGTATAAATACAATATGAGAGGTCCAATAATTCGTGAATAAAACTATAAAATAACGCAGTATGAAAATATTTATGATATACTGTACAGTCAAATTTCCATCAAAATTTTATTTTAACAGTTTATTTTAATAATAGTAATAATAATTTATTTGACAACAAAGTTCACCAACCGAGCAATTGAAATTATGATGTACAATTTATATTGTAAACGCCCCGGCTTCAAGTAAATGCCGTACGACGTTACAAACTCGGTTAAGGTGCTCTGAATAGAGATTAGTTACTGATATGGGGGCCCTTAAGAGGGCCGGGTAATGCGTTCGCTTTATGTATTCAGCGTTGAAGATGTCCTAGAGCCTTGGGTGGACTCTGGTTGATTTGTTGCTCCCGTGGTTGAGCTGTGATCGTGTTGTGGATGGTGTCCTGCAGGTCCTGCACTCAATTGGCTCGTCTCTCCGGTATCCCGCAACAAGATGAGTAGATACTGACAGCCGACAGAGCGCACATGTATTGACAACCGACAGAACGCACACGCGTGAAGCAGGTAGAAGGCAAATGCCACAACTGACTTGCATGGTAAATTACCGTGCTTAAATAGCATGCAATATGTGTACTTGCATACTATTGGTTAAACGTGGTTAGACGTGGTTAAACGGCAATTTGCTTTTTTCTCATTGGTGCAACGTAAATAAATTTGAATTTAATTTACGCAATATGTCGGCGATTGATTTGTGTCGTTACAACACTTTCCTCTCTGAAAGAAAAAAAATTCCTCTCTGCGAGGCTAGATAAGAAATGCATGACAGAGTTCGAACCAAGTTAAGCAAAAATATGATGAACCATAAGTGCTGGGCTTAAATATGCTTGTTGGTTGCTTCAACAATGATATGATGCCAGGTAACCACTAGGAATTGCTACACAAATTGTTAGCTCTAGTGGACGGTCATAGCACGTGAGGCAAAAATAGAGCAATGTAAGTTTTTTGGAGCCGCAGAGTGAAGATTTCGAGGTAAATCGCCTCTGAATTTGCCAGGTTTAAGTTAAAAACCTAAGCAGGTTGGATCGTTGTCAATGTGTTTGTATACGACCAAAGGAGCTAGAGTGCTCGACGTTGTGGTCATGACATTTGTAGAATGGTCTTTGTGAAATAGATAAAGTTGAGATATGCATTGAAAGTGGCCTGTACCATGATATGAAGCTGATCACTACTTAGTGTTGCTACACGAAAGCGTTAGCTCTAAGTAGCTGGTCATACCAAAATAGGCAGTGTAATGTCATGTGTGAGAAATACATTATAATGTAAAATATACATACATTAAAATCAAAGGTAATTGCATAAAAATATGTACACGAACATTGCCTCAGAGATGGCATAATACCAAAGAACTGTTCAAAAATGCTACACAATTGTTAGCTAAGAACAGCTGGTTATGCCACGTGAGACAAATACGAAAATTAACGTAAGGTTAAAAAAAAATTTTATAGTTAAATGTTAATGTTTTAAAAAAAAATTAATTACGCGTTATACAAAGCAGGTTGAGATTGTGGGCAGACGGAGCCTGAGACGTGTGTAGAAGGTTGAACGCTCTCAGGATCAGGTGGTTCGATAAACGGTTTTAACCTGTCTATGCTTACTGATGTCGGTGTAGCGCCTTGCATAATGATGAAGTATTTTGGCTGTTTTAGTAAAATCGGGTAAGGACCGCGATACTTGGGTTGTAGTGGTGCAACAGCAGTATTGTTGCGAACGAGTACTCTCTTGCAGCTGTGGAGCTGTGGGTGAACGAAGACTGGACGAGGCGTGTGTCTCGGCTGCTGTTCGGACATGTTACCGAAATGAAGTCGAAGGCGGGTAGCTTCGTCTTGTGGGTCATCTTGTGCCGGTAGTAGACGTGGGAGCTGACTAGGCAGGCGTAGATCCATGCCATACAAGAGTTGTGACGCAGACGTTTTAATGGATTCACGAGTACGGGAACGCATGGCAAGCAGAACTAAAGGTAGTGCATCGACCCAGTTGCCATTAATGGACGAGGATGCTAAAGCAGCTTTGAGTTCCCTATGCATTCTCTCTACCATACCGTTAGCTTGGGGATGGTAGGCAGTCGTCTGGCGTAAGATGCATCCCATGTACTGCAAGGTGGTTTTGAAACGATCAGATGAGAAGCAAGTGCCTCTGTCCGTGATGACCTCATTGGGAACACCGTAATTGGATATCCATGCAGAGATAAAACCTTTGGTTACTTCGTCTGCAGAAATGGTGCCAAGAGGTAATGCCGCAGACCACCGTGTAAATCTATCGATCATAGTTAGAAGGTAGCTGAAACCTTGAACCTTTGTCAGATGAACTATGTCGATGTGGACGATAGCTAGGCGAGAAGTAGACCGAAAATTTTGCAACTTAGAACGAGTGTGTCGTGTGATCTTGTTTTTCTGACAAATTGCACACTCTGAGACCCATCGTTTAACATTCTGCCTAAGTCTGTGACCCCAGAAACGATCTGTAAGAAGTCGGACAGTCGCTTGGCTTCCTGGGTGAGAAATTGAGTGAATTGAATCGAAAACCTTCCTCTGAAGGCTGGTCGGCAGAACTGGCTTGTTGGGCTGCGTACCCGTGAAGTAAACATATGAACTTGGTTGGGTGACGGGCTATTGATCTTTGAATGTGAATGTCACCGCGTTGTTCAGTTCGCAGGAGAGTTGGCGTTAGTGCAGGTTCACTGAGTGCCACGGAGTTGACAGTGAATGGTGACGGTGAAGGTGGTTGTAGAGAGACGTCTGGCCTAGACAGGGCATCTGCAATGAAGTTCTGTTTGCCCTTGACGTGAAAGACGTCAGATTACCATTCGCTTAGACGAGAAAGCTGTCTTTCCACTCTGGCAGGGTACTTGGCGATAGATGAAGTTGCGTTTCGAAGTGCGCTAACTAGTGGTGCATGATCTGTGAAAACAACAAATCTGCTACTGCCAATGATGCTGATAAAATGGCGCACTGCGTCGTGGATGGCGAGAAGTTCTCGGCCGAAAGTGTCGTACCTCGTTTCTACTGGTTGGAGAGTACGCGAGTAGAAACTGATAGGCTTCCGAACTCCGTCGATCTCTTGTTCCAAAGTGGCTCCAATAGCGAATTCAGAAGCATCTGTCGTGAGTAGAAATGGCTTTTCAAAATCTGGATGCGTTAGCATTGTGGCATTTGCTAACGAGTTGATGGCAAGTCGAAGTAATTCCTCGTCTTCGGATGACCAAGCAATGATGGAATTCTTGCTAAGTCCTTTTCGGTTCCGCAGGTGCCTGCACAAAGGATAAAGTTGTTTTGAAAGGCCCGGAAGGAACTTGCGATAATAGTTTAGTACTCCCAGGATTTTCTGCAAATCGCTCAAAGTCCTTGGTGACTTGATATTCTTGATTGAATTCGTCTTTGACGGCAACGGTTGAATACCTTGGGCCGTGATACGATGCCCTAAGAAGTCGACGGATGAAGTTACAATCTGCGTCTTGTCACAGTTGATCTTGAGTCCGTGGTTGGATAAGCGTGAGAGGACATTTCGTAGATGTTTCGCATGAGATTCTAGATCTGGACTGAATACCATAATGTCATCGAGATATGACATACAATGAGCAGAGTCGTCGCGAAGTATGTTGTCCATGAATCTTTGAAATGTCTGAGTAGCACACTTAAGTCCAAAAGGCATGTAAAGATATTCGAAAAGACCAAATGGAGTGATGACTGCAGATTTCTCGATATCCTCTGGTGCTACCGGTATGTGATGGTAGGCTTGTCTGAGGTCAATCACTGAGAAGAAATTGCTGCCGTTGAGTTTTTCAAGTAAAGTGTTGATATTTGGAATAGGATATGCGTCAGATTTTGTCACTGAATTTAGCTTACGGTAGTCTCCACAGGCTCTGTACGATCCGTTTGATTTTGAGACTAAGTGCAGTGGTGACGCCCATGAACTCTTCGATGGTCTGATGATTCCCTCTTCCAAAAGCCTTGAGAATTCTTCTTGGGCAGCTTTCAGCTTAGCAGGAGCCAGTGGTCGCTTCTTGAGTGCAATAGGTTGTCCTTCTGTGACGATATGATGCATCGTGTTGGAGACTCGTAGCTCTGACTTATTAAGATCGAAAAGCGATTTGTATTTTCAAAGAGCTGCTGACATCTCTGCTGAATGATGCACTGGGGTTGGCTGAATGACCTGTAACTCCAAACGCTCGGAGGCAAGTGTCCAAAAGCTTTGTTCAAGTCCGGTGGTGGGGTCGATGATCTTTTGATTGGCAAGATCAACAATGAGCCGAAATTTTAGAAGGAAATCAAGGCCTATTATATAATGTGAGACCTTGGCAATGATGAAGTTGTGGGAAAATTCACGTCGTAGACCTATGTTGAGTGTGCGGTATTGGCAGCCATAAGTTGGTATGGGCTCGCATGTAGCTGTTGCGAGAAGAACGCCTAGCGACATCTCGGCCATTGAATCACCTTTGAGAACTGAGACTGCCGCACCTGTGTCTACGATGTACTCTTCGCCAGTTTTGAAATCAAGAAGGTGCAGAAGTTCGTTTGGCTGTTTGGCCGGGTCATGCAAACAAGTAGGCTGGTGATTGCGACCGGCATTGTCTGTTTGGTTCTCTATGTGAAAAATTCGGCGTGGACGAAAAGAGTCGACAGGGATGTCGGATTGTAGTTGGCTTCTTCCCTGTAGCGCCGTTGATGCCGTTGATGTGCAGAAAGTACGGTCTTCTACTTCCTGCGCCAGACGTTTTCCGATACTGATGCACCCTTGTGCATGCGGTCTGTTGTCCTCTCCGTCAGCTGTGGAAATTGACACTCATTCGGAAATTCTTCGGAACGACAAAGACAAACTTGGCAAGCATAAAAAACTTCTGGTGGTTATAACACCAGTTCTTTGGAGCATATTTATTAAAGGATTGCGGAGATCTCGATCGCCGCCTACCATTATAATTTGACTTGGAAACGAATTTTGGTCGAGCATTCACTTGATTTATCTCGGATTTGGTAATGGCCAATCCTTCTAGAACTTTGGCCATGTTCGCCACTGTTCTCTCTAAAGAGGAGATTCTATCATCTTGCGGGGGTGAAGAAAAGGATGATGGATTCACTTTGGGTTCCAAAACCCTATATTCTAACTCACATCTCTCAGATAAGTCATCTATAGAGAGAGTGTTGGGGAGCTGTCTGGCAAAGAGTTTTAATGTTTGGGGAAGATTGTTAATAAAACAACCTTAGCCTCATGGTCAGAAATGTTGGTTTTATACCAACGTTTCCGTAATTCCCTCAGTATTTCTATGGGGCCAAGATTTGGCATATCTAACTGCGCATATTTGTTTATTATCTGCTCAGTTTCCGTGGGTCCAAGCAAGGATTCTACCTCGTTTTGTAGGCCCAAAATGGGATTAGGTAGCTTCCTAATGGCCTCAAGCTTAGGATAAATCCGTCGCTGCAATTCAGAAGGTAGTTTAGCAAAAACCTTTGACAGTTTTTGATGACTGTCATCATCAGGAAACGGGGAGAAAGCGGAGTCTACGCGCA
>JAQBSW010015160.1:0-10304 GCA_029291075.1 Eudiplozoon nipponicum | reverse complement strand
AAAGCAAACGGATCATAAAGAGACTGCAGGGATTATCACAAGCTAAACTATTTGACCAAAGCCGATACACATTCTATTCCTACTAAACATATATTGCTTGAAAATCTCAGTGGTAGCAATTACCTCTAGGTTATCGCTCTCAGAAATGGCTACCAACACATATCGATAGCACCAGATGATTTAGAGAAAACTTATTACATTCTTGTGTCCACCTGTATTGGTTGGGTGGTACACGTAGATTCCATCGGTATGTTTTATCAATGTATCATCCAGACGAGACTTAATTATACCTAATTCTGCAGTAAAATTATTCATTTGTGCAGTCATTCCTTGAATCAACGTTTCCAACCCATCAGAAGCCATTTGTAGATTTTCCACACATGCTTTATTTTTAATCAAGGATATATAATATTTTGCTCAGACAAAAACATCGATTTAGTAAAACAAATTTACAAATAATAATTATTTCATGTTCACTTTAGCTTAAGGTCTGCTTCCATTATTGTGCTGACTACTTCATTTTATTACGGGCGCTTCTGCGAGGACATTCTGTTGAATAAATGCCAGCTCTTTATAGGACCTTTGGTGCGTTCTTAGTCTCAATGTTGGCTACTGCTACATCTCCACCCCGACAGGAATCGGCATTGGCACCCTGCTAAAAAGATCAATTGCGACAGATCTTGGTCCATCGGGAATATTAACATTAACTGTATTGTGCTCTGAGTCCATTCTGTCCACGCGATAAGGCCCATTATTATAAGGTTGCCTTGCATAGCCTTGTTCCTGTGTGGCGCCTATATATTCAGTTAACTGTTTTAGTCGCTCCTGAATATCCGCTATGTTGCAGGGCTTATGGGATCCTTGGATTACAGGTTCACCTTACAGTCATTGGTCGTTGGAGCGAATCCTGTAGCTGTTGATACTGTAAAGTGCATGGCCCGCTCGACCAAATTTAATTTGTCTCTCCACGTTCCCGGGCTCTCGTGGCACCAACATCGCAGTACCTCTTTCATTGTCCGGTGTGCTCGCTCCACCGTCGCGTTGGTCTGCGGGTGATAAGTGCTTTATATCAAGGCCGTTGCACCACTGATTAAATTCTTTCGAATCGAGCTGTTCTCCTTGGTCGGTAACAATAACTTGTGGTGCACCAAATCGATTGAGCCATCGTTATTCTAAAGCTATTAAAATTTTGTCTATTCTGATTTTCTTCAGTGGTACAAACTCGACCCATCGGGTAAACTTATCGACCATGGAAAACACATAGGACACCCCGCCGCGAGCTAGCGGCAATGGACCTACCAGGTCGATATGCAAAAACTCGTTCCGTGCAGAGGCATTGAAAGTAATCGGAGTGACTGTTTCTCTTTTATGTGGTTTACAACGTTGGCATGTAGTGCACTGTTGACATTAGCTACAAATTTCTTTGGACATGCCAGTCCAATAAAATCGTGACTGCCATGTCTCAATGAGTCGTTCGGCGCCGAGATATCCCAACGTTTCATGCCGAAAGGCTATTAACTCTGTTCTTATAGACTCCGGCACAAACCATTGCATTGTTTGTCCTTCTTTTTGCACAAACATGTCGTTTTGCAGGCTCAACGTTTTATATGGTGCTGACACCAATGTGCCGTTTTGGAACTGATTGACTATTTCCTGACATGTGGCATCCCTTCGCTGTTCTTCGGAGAGTTTGATAAGTGGTGAAACCCGCACAGCGCATCGGCTGCCGCATTCTCGATCCCGGCTTTATGATGAATTGATACATAGTATTCTTCCAGCTCTTCAATGGTTCGCTGTACACGTTTCTTCTGAATACTCAGTCATTTCCAATGTACTAGTGCTTTTTGGTCAGTAAAGACGTCTATGTGTCCACCGATGACAAAATACCTAAACTTCCGTAGCGCCGATTGTACGGAAAATATTTCCTTTTCTGTGACGATATAGTTCTGTTCCGCCTTACTGAGTGTGCAACTTATATATTTCGCAGGACGTCCGTCAACTTGTAACACAGCTCCTATCCCAATATCTGACGTGTCTGTACCAATTGACATATTACCCACCGCGAAAGTCAAAATAGTTGCGTCTATTAATTTCTGTTTGCATAGCATAAACGCTTATTGAGCCTTCTCCGTCCAACAAAACGTTATCTTGGCACTAGTTAACATAGACAAAGATTGTTGCGTAACGGCCATCCCTGAGAGATATGGTCTATAGAAATTCAACATACCACAAAACCGGCGCAATTTATTTCTAGTAGTAGGCATCGGATAATCCTTGATAGGCTGTACATTCGAATCTAATGACGTTTATCCCTCCACTGAGACTAAGTGATCCAGAAACTGCACATCCCGACCTCTATGAACTTTTTCTGGATTAAAATTTCATCGCCATTCTACAGCTTTTGCCAACATCTCTGAACCCTAATACGTAATTCGTGTTCAGTAGTGGCCCATATAATCACATCGTCCATGTAAGCCGTTGTACAAGTTAAGTCAGACTCGAAAGTGTCCATCATTCTTTGGAACACTTTCGGTGCGTTTTTAAGACCAAATTATACCCGAGTGAATTTGAAATGACCTTGGGGCTCGTGCACCAGTAACTTCCACCGGTCTACGAGCCGCACGCCTATTGCCAAAATCGCTGTTTAAGATCAAGCACGACAAACCATTTGCCTCCCGCTAGCTGTAGGAAAAGTTCACGCAGAGCTTACATAGATTAAGTGTCAGTTTAGTCATCGAGTTTAATTGCCGGAAATAAGCCGCTGGTCGGAGCAAACCATCCTTTTTCGTAATGTAAACCATTGGAGCTCAAAAAACGGATGTAAATGTTTCAAGAACGCCGGCTTCTATCATTACTTGGGTTGCTCTAGGCACTGCTGCTAATTTCTTTGGAGGGACGCCATATAATTTTGGTGGTTCGTAGACTTCATTTAGTCCTAGCCATAGTTTAAACTGGTCGACCGTCGGCCCTGGAGATTCGCTGCAATCAGACATTTCGAATATAATGTTACATTTGGTTTTAAATTCTTTCCCCACCCGGACAGACAACTGGTCTCCTCCTTCACCTTAGGGGTACATATAGATTTTATTGAATTATGCTTTCAGGACTCGATATGCATATACACTTATTTTGACAGTCTATCGTCATAACCCATTTTCTAATGAAATCAAGTCCCAATAAGGGTGTTTTCATATTAGCTACAACAAAAGACGTATGGTAGATAATTTCATTTATTAATAATTTCGTGCCCCATTCACCCGCAGCCACCATCGACGTGACCGATGCCTGACACAAATCTGCTCTCGTAGGTTTTACGTTGTTTAATGACCAAGTCATTGGAAATACCGACACATCAGCTCCTGTATCTAATTGCATTATTACTGGCTGTCTGTTGAAGAGTTCTAATTATTTTCTTTAATAAAAATCCTTACATTTGGCAATGTTTCCCATACTTTTTTTTCTTTGAAGGACATCTAATTCAGAACACTTTTTAGGTTGTTCGATCTACCCATCGGAGCCTCCAAAGGATTAATATTTTTGCCCTGATCTCGACTACCTTTATTTGTGAGATTGTGAACCATATTTCCCTATTGAACTGGCCGTTCTCTAGGAGCACCATACTGGTTTTGCTGACGCTTAGACGATGTATTCATCGAAGCTGGTGTTCTTATATATTGACTTTGCTTCCACGCCACTGGTTGTTGCCGTCCATCGCGGACTTGCTGATTATGCCGCGAAGAATTCCAGTAAGGTTTGTCGCTCCTGCCAAATGTTGTAACCGGTCTCATGCGTAGAGTTGCAGCTGCCACCTTTTTGTAATCATGACAGAATTTTGAAGAGCCTGAAGTCTTTCTTCCAGGCCTCCCTGGGCGCTGGATATTGCACCGTACCAGGTAGGATCGAGCAGCATAAACATGATGGCCTCATGCAGTTGCAACCCGGGTAGAGACTCAGTTAGCTTGGAGAACCAGCGCTTGATACGTGCCATGGTATCAACGGACATCTCACCCAGTAATAGCTTGCGACTGTATAATTCTGAAAACATCTCGAAAGGCCTGGCTCGGAAGTGATCCAACACTCGTCTTTTGTATTCTTCATACGTGATGTCGACCGGCAATTCTAGTTGGACTGCTACTGTCCGGTCAAGTAACTCCTGGACAGCCACGCGCACAATAGGTGTTTTTTATATAAATTCTTTTACTGGAACTGATGCTTCAAATTTTTTCGAAACACAACTGCGACCTTTCCATATCCAGGAGTGGAAGCATTTGCTCAAATTCTGATGACGGTTGAATAAAACTCGTCGATTCGGCTGAAAACGCCGACATATTTCTCTTTGATTCCTCTTCGGCGCGGTCATCATTGCTGTATTCACCTGTATTGGTTGTGTGGTTCACGTGGATTCCATCGGTAAGTATTATCAATGTATCATCCAGCCGACACTTAATTATACCTAGTTATGCAGTAAAATTGTTCATTTGTGCAGTCAGCACTTGAATCAACGTTTTCAATTCATCAGAAGTCATTTGTAGATTTTCCACACATGCTTTATTTTTAATCATATATATATATATATATATATATATATATATATATATATATTATTTTGCTCAAATAAAGAGCATCGATTTAGTACAACAAATTTACAAATATTAATTATTTTATGTTCACTTCAGCTCAACGTCTGCTTCCATTATTGAGCTGCCTGCTTCATCCTAATACGGGCGCTTCTGCGAGGACTTTCTGTTGAATTAATGCCAACTCTATATGGGAGCCTTGGTGCGTTCTAAATCTTAAAGGAGGCTATTGCTACATTCATCACACCTTTTGGTCTGTTTAAATACCTTTACATGCCGTGTGGTCTCAAATGCACCTTATATAGTATTATGGACTACATTCTGTACGTTGACTCCGACAACTATATTTTATATCTTGATGAAATAATGATGTTTAGTCTCTACCTTGACTTATAAATTTCTATCAAGTTTATCAGATCACAAACTCAAAATCAATTGTGACAAAACACATACTGTAACTAAATTTTTCGATTGTGTATGGTATCATATCATCCCTCAAGGTATTCGGCCTTTGTCTTCTAAGGCCGATTCGATCAAGAACCTTGCGTCATCTTAAACTTTGGAGGACTTCCAGGAAATCTTGGAAGTTCTTAGTTACTTTCGGAAGAACCTTCCTGTTGTGTCCAAGTATATTTGATAGTCCACGTACACATATGTCGTCTGTGTTTATTATCAGCGTATCATCCAGACGAGACTTAATTATGCTTAATTCTGCAGTAAAATTATTCATTTGAGAAGTCAGTCCCTGAATCAACGTTTCCAACCCATCAGAAGCCATTTCAAATGTTCCACACATGCTTTATTTTTACTCAATTATATTAAAATTTTGCTCGCATAACGAGCATCGATTTAATAAAACAAATTTACAAATATTAATTAATTTATGTTCACTTGGGCTCGATATGCTTTTATCATTGGGCTGACTGCTGCATTCTTATACAGCACTTCTGCGAGGATTTTCTGTTGAAATAATGTCTGCCCTAGATAAGACTCTTTGTTCATTATTTGTCTTAAAGTTGGCTATTTCAACATCTTCCCCCCTCTCAGGAATCGGCTTTGGCACTCTGCTTAAATGATCCAGTGCAACAGCTCGTGGTCCATCGGGCATGCTAACAAAAACAGTATTGTGCCCTGATTCCACCTTCTCCATGCGATACGGCCCATCATTGACAGCCCGCAGTGCCATGGGCTCGACATTCGCGACCATGACATAGTCGCCGACCTCTGGCGAGTGCGTGTCGGTTGCCTTGCATAGCCTTGTCGCTTTGTGGCGCTAACATATTCAGTTAACTGTTTTAGTCACTTCTGAATATCCGCTATGGTTCAGCGCTCATGGGATCCTTGAATTACAGGTTCACCTGACAGTCTAATGTTTCCTCCATAGACCATGGTCGTTGGAGCGAATCCTGTAGCTGTTGAGACCGTAAAGCGCATGTCCCACTCGACCAAATGTAATTTGTCTCGCCACGTTCCCGGGCTCTCGTGGCACCAACATCGCAGTACCTCTTTCATCGTCTTATGTACGCGCTCAGCAGTCGCATTGGTTTGCGGGTGATAAGTGGCTGTGAGGGAATGCTTTATGTCAAGGTCTTTGCACCACTGATTAAATTCTTTCGACTCAAACTGTGCGCCTTGATCGGTGACAATAACTTGTGTGGTACCGAATCGACTGAGCCATCGCTCTTCTAAGCACGTTATAATCTTTTCTGTTGTGATCTTCTTCAGTGGTACAAACTCTACCCATCGGGTAAACTTATCGACCATGGAAAACACATAGGACACGCCACCGCGAGCTACTGGCAGTGGACCTACCAGGTCGATATGCAGAAACTCGTTCCGTGCAGTAGCATTGAAAGCAATCGGAGTGACCTTTTCTCGTTTTTGTGGTTTACAACATTGGCATGTAGTGCACTGTTGACAATAGCTACGAATTTCTTTGGACATGCCAGGCCAATACAATCGTGACTGCAATGTCTCAATGAGCCACCCAGCGCCGGGATGTCCCAACGTTTCATGCCAAAAGGCCATTAATTCTGTTATTATAGATTCTGGCACAAACCATTGCACTGTTTGTCCTACTTTCCGCACCAACCGGCCGTTCTGTAGGCTCAATGTTTTATATGGTGCAATCACCACTATGCCGTTTTTTATTAATTAACTATTTCCTGACACGTGGCATCACTTCCCTGTTCTTCAGAGACTTTTATAAGTGGCGAAACCCGCACAGCGGAAATTCTGCTGAGCGCATCGGCTGCCGCATTCTCGATTCCTGCTCTATGATGAATTGATACATCGTATTCTTCCAGTTCTTCAATGGCTCGATGTACGCGTTTTTTCTCAATACATAGCGATCTCCAATGCACTAGCGCTTTGTGGTCGGTAAAGGCGTCTACGTGTCCCCCGATGACAAAATATCTAAACTTCCGCAGCCCCTATTGTACGGCAAGTAATTCCTTTTCTGTGACTGTATAGTTCTGTTCCGCCTTAGTGAGTGTGCGACTTATATATTGCGCAGGACGTCCGTCAGCTTGTAACACCGCTCCTATCCCAATATCTGACGCGTCTGTAACAAATGACATATTACCTACCGGGAAAGTCAAAATAGTTGCCTCTATTAATTTCTGCTTGCATAGCACAAACGCTTCTTGAGCCTCCTCCGCCCAACGAAATGGTATCAAGGGAATAGTTAACTGAGATAAGGGTTGTTGTGTAACCGCCATCCCTGCGAGGTATGGTCTATAGAAATTCACCATACCAATAAACCGGCGCAATTGTTTTCTAGTAGTAGGCACCGGATAATCCTTGATAGGCTGTACATTCGAATTTAATGGCATGCATCCCTCCGCTGAGACTAAGTGCCCCAGGAACCGCACTTCTCGACCTATCTGAACCTTTTCTTGATTAAAGTGTAATCGCCATTCTACAGCTTTAGCCAACATCTTCTGCAGCCTAACACGTAATTCGTGTTCAGTAGTGGCCCATATAATAACATCGTTTACGTAAACTGTTGTACATGTTAAATCAGACACGAACGAATCCATCATTCTTTGGAACACTTTCGGTGCGTTTTTACTGCCACATGGTACCCGGGTGATTTGGAAATGATCTTGGGGTAATTGTACCGCTAACTTCCATCGGTCTTCGGGCCGCACGCCTATTTGCCAAAATCCCTGTTTAAGATCAAGCACGGCAAACCATTTGCCTCCCGCCAGCTGTAAGAACAGATCACGCAGAGCCGGCATGGGATACGGGTCCGGTTTAGTTACTGAGTTCAATTGCCTAAAATCAGCCACCGGTCGGAGCGAACCATCCATTTTCGTAACGTAAACCATCGGAGCACGAAAAACAGATGATGACGGTTCAAGAACGCCGGCTTCTATCAGTTCTTGGGTTGCTCGAGTCGCTGCTGCTAATTTCTTTGGAGGAGCACCATATACTTTTGGTGGTTCGTAACCTTCATTTAGTTCTAGCCATAGCTTAAACTGGTCGACAGTCAGCCCTGGACATTCGCTGCAATCAGGCAGTTGGAATATAATGTTATATTGGTTTCGAAGATTTTTCCACCACCCAGGCAGACAACTGGTCTCCTCCTGCATCTTAGGGGTACATATTGACTTTATTGAATTTATTCTCTCAGGTCTCGATATGCATACACGTTTGTTTTGACAGTCTATCGTCTTAACCCATTTTCTAATGAAATCAAGTTCCAATAAGGGCGTTTGCGTATTCGAAACAACAAAAGACATATGATAGACATTTTCATTTATTAACAACTTCCTGTCCCACTCGCCCACAGCCAACATCGATGCGCCCGATGCCTGACATAAACTTGCTTTCGTAGGTTTTACATTGTTCAATGGCCAAGTCAATGTGTGTACCGACACATCAGCTCCAGCATCCAATTGCATTATTACTGGCTGTCCGTTGAAGAGTTCTAAAAATTTAACTTTAATGAAAATCCTTACATTTGGCAATGTTTCCCACACTTCCTTTTCTTCAAAGGTCATCTGGTTCGGACCACTTTTTTGTTTGTTCTGCTGGTCTTCATTCGATCTACCCCTCGGAGCCTCCGAAGGATTAATATTTGTGCCCTGATCTCGCCCACATTTATTTGTGAGATTGTGAACCCTGTTTCCCCACTGAACTGGCCGTTCTCGAGGAGCAGTACATTGGTTTTGCTGACGCTTATACGCCGTATTCGTCGGAGCTGGAGTCCTTATATATTGACTTTGCTTCCAGGCCACTGGCTGTTGCCTTCTGTCGCGGAATTGATTATTATGCCGCGAAGAATTCCAGTAGGGTATATCTCTCCTGCCAGAAGTGTAACTGGACCCATGCGTGGAGTTGCAGCTGCCACTTTGTTTGTCATCATGGCCGAACTTTGAAGAGCCTGAAGTCTCTCTTCAAAGCCTTCCTGGGCGCTGGATATTGCACCGTATCTGGTAGGATCCAGCAGCATGAACATGATGGCCTCATGTGGTTGCAACCCGGGTAAAGACTCGGTAAGCTTTCTAGAACCACCGCTTGATACGTGCCATGGTATCCATGGGCATCTCACCCAGTAATGGTTTCAGGCTGTATAATTCTGAGAAAACTTCCTGAGACCTGGCCCGGAAATGATCCAACACTCGTCTTTTGTACACATCATATGTGAGGTCAGCCGGCAATTCCAATTGGACTGCTACTGTCCGGTCCACTAATTCCTGGACAGCCACACGCACAATAGGTGCTTCCAATGTAAATTCTTGGGCTCGAACTGATGCTTCAAATTTTCGAACCACAACTGTGGCCTTTTCACACCTAGTGGTGCCAACATCGGCTTAAACTCTGATGACGGTCTAAAATAACTCGTCGATTTGGCTGAAAACGCCGGCATATTTCCTCCTGATTCCTCTTCGGCGCAGTCGCCATTGTTGTGTCCACCTATATAGGATGGTCCATGTACGCGTATGTCGTCTGTGTTTATTGTCAGCGTATTATACAGACGAGACTTAATTATGCTTAATTCTGCAGTTAAATTATTCATTTGATAAGTCAGTCCCTGAATCAACGTTTCCAACCCATCAGAAGCCATTTTAAATGTACCACACATGCTTTACTTTTACTCAATTATATATAGAATTTTGCTCGCATAACGAGCATCGATTTAATAAAAACAAATTTACAAATATTAATTAATTTATGTTCACTTCGGCTCGAAGTCTGCTTTTATCATTGGGCTGACTGCTTCATTCTTATACGGGCACTTCTGCGAGGAATTTCTGTTGAAATAATGTTTGCCCTAGATAAGACTCTTTGTTCATTATTTTTCTTAAAGGTGGCTATTGCCAGACTGGTGATTGTACTATTTTACTTTATTTCCAAATAGGCGTTACAAACCCAGTTGCTAGAAATTTCAATTTTTACTAGCTGCCGAATTATTTCTCACTTTTCAGCCAGTTTTTGCTGATTATTGTTAATAATGATTGACATAAAGATGGTAAATTGTTTGTTACAAATACATTTTGCTCTTTTGGTACGCCGTAAATTTTGGCTGTGGGCGTGCCAACTTGTTTAGCTTTTTTTTAAACGATGTACGATGTAATCGATTTCATTAGAGATGGCACCGTCGATTCTTTGGTAAATTACTTCGCACGAATTTTACTCACACACCATGTTAAACACTCGGTTTTTTTCTTGGTCTATTTTGTCATGGCTTTATTTCCTGTTAATCATAAAAAAACATTG